>JAKCWG010000181.1:0-100000 GCA_021464415.1 Lonicera japonica
ATATGTGTGTTGCTTTCCATATATACTACTTCCTCATACCTCGATCCGAGAGAATTTTTCCAAATGCGCGCAATGTGATACTCCTTTTCCCAATTCAAACGACAGCATAAATGTAATCTTATTATTAGTTTTGACGAGAAGCATATTGGTTGGAAAAATTCTCTCGGATCGAGGTACGGGGAAGTAGTATGGTAATTAACATATATATATATATATATATACTAGTTTTTATGAAGGTACGTTACAAGTGATTTTAATGCTTAACAAATGTCATTAAATCCATTGAATAATTAATATGATATAAAAATAATAACATATAAATAAAACATAGTATCAAGTGTAAAATTAAAATGATAATTATAAGAAAATCATTTAATTGGTCACCTATAGAAAAATGTTTTAGATATATGAAAAAATTTGTCGCCTTGAATTTTTTTAATACACAAGTGGCCAAGAAGACTCTTAATGAGATATATAATAGAGTAATATATTTTTACTAAGAGCATCTCCAACCGTTGTGTAAATATTTTTGTGTAAATCCTAGGTGTCAAGACACTTATACACAAAACTTGAAGTGTAAAAAAAATATGCTCCAATGGTACATTTTTAAACTTTTGTGTAAATTTTGAATAAACTAATAAGATAATTTTGCATATTAGATATTATTTTATGCAATTTTTTATTTTTTTCCCTTGAATTTTGGTATACATAATATTATAACAACAATGGATATTGATTTGTTGGTCTTAATGAGTAGATTTTAGATATATATTTTTTATTAAATTATATAATTTCTATTAAAAGTTATTACATTTTAAAGTATAAAAATCGGAATAGTCTATACGTAATGTAATTGATTATTATAATTTTATCATAATGAATTGTATATAATTTTACGTAATGGATATGTATAATATTTTTACGTAATTTAGACTGCTGTAAGTATAACTAAAAAGATGGATATGTGCTGTTCAGATTTTTGATATTCAATCATTACCTGAATTTTAAAATGGATATGAGTATAACGATCTATATATATTTTTTATTTTATCGTAATGTAATTGATTATTAATTTTACGTGATATACAAACATTGATTATTAAATTTCACAATTTTTTATACTAATCTTCTTATTAAAAAAAAATTCTAACATAAGTTTAATAATTATTTTTCAAATTGCATAAGTTTATTCAAAATAACATTATTAATATAAATTTAATTTCATGTACAAAAATGTTCAATTGCCGGAAATTATCTTACATTAAAATTCTTATCACTTGAATCATACCAAAATTAATAAATTTAAATAAAAATTGAATAGCTTAAATTAAAATTAGAATCCAGTTTTTATTTTGTTACTGAAATGGCTTCTTTAATTATATGTTTTCATACCTTTATTTGATTATGAGATATGTATGAGTTGTTTTTACTATCAATATCAAATATTTATTAATATTTAGTTATGTTAAATTCAATGGAAGTTTCAATTGCTCAAAATTATTTAAACTTTCTCAAAATTATTTATACTTTTCTTATTATAAATGGTAGAAATTAATTTTCTAAATGTAGGAATTTTAATTTTTCTAAAAGACAAATAGAAAGGGCATCATGTCCTATATACATTTAAGTAATGATATTTGTAATTTTAGTTTGTTTGAAAGAAAATATAATTAATTGTAGGAAAAGGTTAAAAAAATAAATAATAAATAAGTTAATGGTTGGTGATAAAGGCATATATAATATTATATTTATTATTTTTTTCAAAATATATTAATAAAAGTTTATTTTCTCTGAAACTAATTCTAATTTTTAAATATCATATTGATACGAGGGTGCGTTTGGCATGCCGGATAAGAATTAAATGGAATCGGACATATAAGGATTAGTCGGATAAAGATTTAATAAACTTTGTATTTGATAGAGTTTTATATTATAAGTCTGGATATTATATAACATAACTCGCTTTTGTTTTAAAAATACATGCAATATTAATTGTTGTCCACACATTATTTTTTTTGCTAATGCGATTAACCTATTTATAAATAAGTTTCGTAAAAACCTATTTCAGGAGAAAAGTTCTATATTACATACAATATTTACGAATTAGGCATTAAGTATAGTTTCAAATTATGATATAAATTTTTTTTTATATATAAAATTAAAGTTTCTTATAAATTCCTTCATTTAATAAAAGAAAAATAAAAATACCATATTATACGATAAATGAACTTTGTTAGTAGACTTAATGTGATTTTGGGTGATAAAAAATTGTCATATCTAAAGGGCGTAAAGAAGAAGGTCGGAATAAATTAATTAAAAATTTATTTTTATATTCGTTTTATTATCCAACAAACACAGAATAAAATAATACCATTTATAGGCGTGGTATAGTTTTATCCAGTTATAATGTGATAAAAAGATAATTAGTCATGAATCCAATCATCTCCCGTGTTGCACTAAACACGGGATATGATAAAGATATCATATCCACTCTTACACCAAATATAGGATATGATTTGTTTAACCTAACTTTTTTGACAACAAACACTGGGTATGATTAATTAATCCAATCATATCTTTAATTCAGCGTGACAAACACATTCCCTAAATGTAAACATATTAATTTAAACTTAAGCAACTATTCTCTTGACACACGCATATCCTATACATTAATTTCTGAATTTTAATGATCCAATAGGTACTAATGGATATATATAAATGGATCATGACGGGATTAACGTTATTTATAAGGAAGCAATAGTCGAGTTTTCAGTTTTAACAAATTTGAACTCGATATATCTAAATATATATATGATTACATGAAATTAAACTTGACAAAAGATATATCTATTTAAAAAAAAAATTAAAACATACCTTGTTTACTATACTATATATATAAACATAAACTCACTTTTTCACTCCTAGCGGAGGCAAAGTTACTAAGGGGTAGGGGCCAGGCGCCTCCCGGTTAGTTTTGAATTGTTTTTACTATATATTGGATATTTTTTGAAATATATATATATATATAAAGGTAAAGGTTTATGTGTAGAAAAATAAACTTTATGTAACTCTAAGGGACAAAACTTTATGAGCCATTTGAAAACTTCTAAATGTCACAAATTAAACAAAGCAAACCCATGTTTCCACGATCTCATTATCACAATCACACAGTTGCTTGCCTGCTTCTCTATTCTTCATCTCTATCACTCATCTTTCTTTGTCTCACTCACACAAATATACAACTATGCTACCACGACCACGCGCACAACCCACTATATTTTTAGGTATATTTTTCGGATCTACTTTTTAAAATTAAGAATTATTTTATTCCTTCATTACTTGCATAATATTAGTTTTGTTTCTTTATTAATTGCCTAATATCAAGTGTATTTCTTGAACATTTGATTAATTATTGAATATTTGGTGATTTAGGTCTAAATTCGTAATTGTTGAATATTAGTTATATACTTATAATTATTTAACAATTTATTTTATTCTATTAAAAACAGTATTAATGGAAAAATTTTAAATAGTATTAAAATTTTAAAACTTTAAATATGATTTAGTGTGCTATAAATTTCGCCCACGGTTGACTCAAATCCTAGCTTCACCACTGCCTCCTCACATGTTGTAATTATATTGTATCATAAAGGTATTTAAAGAAAAATGTTATATTACTGTAGAGTCGAGTCAAATTGACAAAATTTATGTGAACTCGAACTTAAACCATTTGAACTCAAACTTTTCTTGATTATAAAAGAAAAAAAAAATAATTCACCTTATATTGGGATTTGCTTAGTCGAAATCAGGCCATTTTCGATCCTTAATTGTAACGGAAGTGCACTTAGACAAACTTAATTTATTTTACCACTATTTGAATAATAGGCATACAATAGTATTTTTAAATTTTGTTTAAGATTAAAAATTAAAATTAATGTTGTAGTGAAAAATTTAATTATTCTTACTCTCAAATTTAGAGTATACTAATACTTTTTGAGAACGATGTTAAAATTAATTTATCTGAGAAATAGCAAAGTTAGAATAAGAATTCTTAATATGAGATAAAAAAAATAATAAAATTAAGAGTAGTTATAGATATAAAAAAGTAACAAAAAATATGATTTTAGATAATGTCGCCAATTACATATAGGCACAATCAAATCGTGCTGTAGGCACTGGCATTATCTAATCTATTAATAAATCAGGTCAGTCCTAAAATGATAGGACTCTTTATGTTTATGTTTCCAACTGGTGGCTCAGATTTAATTTGAGTATTTATGTATTAATCTAACAGCTCATATATAACTTCCACTTATCTTCCCAACTGGTGACTCAGATTTAATTTCAGCCTTTATGTTCTTATCCAGCGGCTCATATTCATCTTAATTAATTTAACTCATAACTAATTTCAATGGTGATAAAAACTTAAACATGTGTTTATCTATTTATTAAACATGTATTTAATCTCCTTATAAATTTTAACATGTATTTATCTGTTAATACATATTTTTAGATCTGTTTATCTGCGCTCCGTTTCTATTTCTCCATATGAGTATAATTTATTTCTGTAGTATGGAAGAACCTATTTCTAATTACTTCTTTTTTTTGTTCTTTGTTGACGTTTATTAAATAATATTCGACGTAATATTGTATAATGATTATAAAATGGGTATGCGTACAATCTATATATATATAGCATTATTAAAAAGTGACAAACATTATATGTAGCAATATTAAAAAAATTGGAATAGTCTATATATAATGTAATTGATTGTTATAATTTTATCATAATGAATTGTATATAATTTTACATCATGAATATGTCTAATATTTTTAAGACTCAAATTTAATTTCAGCCTTTATGTTTTAATCCAGCGGCTCATATTTATCTTAATTAATTTAACTCATAACTAATTTCAATGGTGATAAAAACTTAAACATGTATTTATCTATTTATTAAACTTGTATTTAATCTCCTTATAAATTTTAAAATGTATTTATCTCTTAATACGTATTTTTAGATCTCTTCATCTGCACTTTGTTTCTATTTCTCCATATGAGTATAATTTATTTATGTAGCATGTAAGAACCTATTTCTAATTACTTCTTTTTTTTGTTCTCAATTGACGTTTATTAAATAATATTCGATATAAAATTGTATAATGATAATAAAATGGGTATGTGTACAATATATATATAGCATTATATGTAGCAATATTAAAAAAATCGGAATAGTCTATAGATAATGTAATTGATTATTATAATTTTATCATAATGAATTGTATATAATTTTACGTAATGGATATGTCTAATATTTTTACGTAATTTAAACTACTGGAAGTATGACTAAAAAGATGGGTATGTGTTGTTCAGATTTTTGATATTTAATCACTGCCTTAATTTTAAAATGGGTATGTGTACAACGATCTATAACATATTTTTAGTTTTATCTTAATCTAATTGATTATTAATTTTAAGTGATATACAAACATTGATTACTAAATTTCACAAATTTTTATACTAATCTTCTTATTAAAAGAATAAAATTCCAACATCATTTTAATAATTATTTTTCAAATTGCATAAGTTTATTCAAAATAACATTATTAATATAAATTTAATTTCATGTACAAAAATGTCCGCTTGCTGAAAATCTCTTACAGTAAAATTTTTATCACTTGAATCATACCAAAATTAATAAATTCAAATAAAATTTGAATAGCTTAAATTAAAATTAGAGTCCAATTTTGATTTTGTTATTGAAATGACTTATTTAATTATATTTTTCTGTACCTTTATTTGATTATTAAGCATGTATGAGTAGGTTTTATTATCAATATCAATTATATATTAATATTTTAATATTTAGTTATGTTAAATTCAATAGAAGTTTCAATTTCTCAAAATTATTTATACTTTCTCAAAATTATTTATATTTTTCTTATTATAAATGGTAGAAATTAATTTTCTAAGTGTATGAATTTTAATTTCTAACACCTCTTTATTTCTAAAAGACAAATAGAAATGGCATCATGTCCTATATACATTTAAGTAATGACATTTGCAATATCAGTTTGTTTGAAAGAAAATATAATTAATTGCGAGAAAAGATAAAAAAATAATAAGTCAATGGTTGGTGATAAAGGCATATATAATATTATAATTATTATTTTTTTCAAAATATATTAATAAAATTTTATTTTGTCCGGAAACTAATTCTAATTTTTAAATATCATATTGATTTAAGTGTACGTTTGGCGCACCGGATAAGAATTAAGCGAGATCGGATGTGAAAAGGATTAGTTCGATAAATATTTAATAAACTTTTCATTTAATGGAGTCATATATTACAAGTTTGGATATTATATAATATGAGTTAGACTATAAAGAGGGATTCTCTATCTTTAACTAAAAGAAGGGATATATGATCATTTTAAGGGGTAATTGGATGAATTTTTTCTTAAGATTTTGTTGAGATGATCTAAATTATGTGTAGATCACTTCCACTAAATTTCATAAAAAAATTCAACCTAAAAGTTGGTGAGATGATCATCAAAAATTTTAATGGCAAAAAATGTACATATATATCAATTTTCCAAAACACTCACTTTTAGGTTGAAGTTTTTTACGAATTTTTGTGGATGTAATCTACTCATTATATAGATCATCTCTATAAATTTTCATAAAAAAAATCATCGATTTACCTCTCTAAATGGTCATCCCTTCTTTTTATTAAAGTGAGGGAATCCCTCTTTATAGCCTAACTATATATAACATAACTTGCTTTTGTTTAAAAATACATGCAATATTAATTGTTGTCCATAAATTTATCTTTTTTACTAATGCAATTAATCTATTTATAAATAAGTTTCATAAAAAACTATTATAGGAGAAAATTTCTATATTATATACAATATTTACGAATTAGGCATTATGTACAGTTTCAAATTCTAATGTAAATTTTTTTTTTATATAATTTTTTTTTATATAAATTCCTTCATTTAATAAAAGAAAAATAAAAATACCATATTAGACGAGAAATAAATTTTGTTAGTTGACTTACTGTGATTTTGGGTGTTCAAAAGTTTTCATTAATCAATTTAATTATTTAAAGGGCGTACAGAAGAAGATTGGAATAAATAAATAAATTTTTTTTCTATTAGTTTTGTTATTAGGCAACAACGGAATAAAATAATACCAATTATATGGGTGGTATAATTTTATCCGGTTATAATGGGATAAAAGGATAATTAATCTTGAGTGTAATCTCGTTCCGTGTTGCACTAAACGCGGGATATGATAAAGATATCATATCCACTCTTACACCAAATATAGGATATGATTTGTTTATCCTATTCTTTTTTACAACAAACACCAGATATTTATCTCACATCGATAACTAACGGGGGGAGATTGTAACGACCCAAAAATATCTCTCATCAATAGTATAATGGAAAAATCCTTGGTATATATTGTGGGTTGGGTTTGTGCGGCTAACGGTAAGTCTTTGTGTGTGACCTTGACCTGACGAGAACGTTAGGGATTTAACGGGCAAAAAGCGACAACCCAAAATATCCCACATCAATAGTGTAATGGGAAGGTCCTATATATATTGGTATATATATGGGTGCAATGAATTTACAACTTAAGCTAGCCATTTTAGGGGAGAACCCGGATGGTTACATTTTCTCTGGAAACTAATTATAATTTTGGAATATTATGTTGATCCAAATATAAACATATCAATCTAAACTTATCTAAATGTAAACATATTAATTTAAACTTACTTGATTATTGTCTTGGCATACGTTTATTCTATATGTGATTAATAATTTCTAAATTTTAAAAATCCAGAAGGTACTAATGGAAATATATATATGGATTATGTTCGAATTAACTTTAGGGGATCAATAGTTGAGTTTATGGTTTTACCAAATTCAAATTCGATATATTTAAAAATTTGATTAAAACTAAACTTGACTAAAAGTATATTTATTTAAAAAAAAATCAACTTAGTTTACTATACTATATGTATAAATCTCAACTCACTATTTTCCTTCTTACCAGTTGTAATTAGATTGTATCATAAGGGTATTTTAAAGAAAAAATGTTATATTTCAGTAGAGTTGAGACAAATGGATAGAATTTATGTGAATTCGAACTTAAGTCATTTAGCATCCATACTTTTCTAGATTATAAAATAAAAAAGAAAGACTCCATCCTATATTGGGGTTTGCTTAGTTGAAATCCTGTTGAATTAGGCCATTTTCCATCCATAATTATAACGGAAGTGCACTTAGTCAGATTTAATTTACTCTACTACTATTTGAATAATAGGCAAACAATTATATTTTTTAAATTTTGGTTAAAATTAAAAATTAAAATTAGTGTCATATGGGAAAATTTAATTCCTCATATTCAAATTAAAAGTATACTACTACTTTTTTAGGATAATGTTAAAATTAATTTCTTTGAAAAATAACAAAATTGGAATAAGAACTCCTAATATGAGATTAAAAAAAATTAAAATTACGAGTAATTGCAGATATAAAAAAAAGTAACAATAAATATAATTTTAAATAATGTGACCAATTATATATAGGTATAATTAAATCGTGCCGTAGGCACGAGCATTAACTAGGATAAACAAATCACATCCTATATTTGGTGTAAGAGTAGATATGATATCTTTATCATATCCCGCGTTTAGTGCAACACGGAACGGGATTACACTCAAGATTAATTATCCTTTTATCCCATTATAACCGGATAAAATTATACCACCCATATAATTGGTATTATTTTATTCCGTTGTTGCCTGATAACAAAACTAATAAAAAAATTTTATTTATTTATTCCGATCTTCTTATGTACGCCCTTTAAATAATTAAATTGATTAATGAAAACTTTTGATCACCCAAAATCACAGTAAGTCAACTAACAAAATTTATTTCTCATATAATATGGTATTTTTATTTTTATTTTATTAAATGAAGGAATTTATAAAAAAAATAATTTTATAAAAAAAAATAAAATTTACATCAGAATTTGAAACTGTACATAATGCCTAATTCGTAAATATTGTATATAATATAAAAATTTTCTCCTATAATAGTTTTTTATGAAACTTATTTATAAATAGATTAATTGCATTAGTAAAAAAGATAAATTTATGGACAACAATTAATATTGCATGTATTTTTAAATAAAATCAAGTTATGTTATATATAGTTAGGCTATAAAGAGGGATTCCCTCACTTTAATAAAAAGAAGGGATGACCATTTAGAGAGGTAAATCGATGGTTTGTTTTATGAAAATTTGTAAAGATGATCTATATAATAAGTAGATTACATCCACAAAAATTCATAAAAAAAAATTCAACCTAAAAGTGAGTGTTTTGGAAAATTGATATATATGTACATTTTCGGCCATTAAAATTTTTGATGACCATCTCACCAACTTTTAGGTTGAATTTTTTTGTGAAATTTAGTGGAAGTGATCTACACATAATTTAGATCATCTCAACAAAATCTTACAAAAAATTCATCCAATTACCCCTCAAAATGATCATCCCTTCTTTTAGTTAAAGAGAGAGAATCCCTCTTTATAGCCTAACCCATGTTATATAATATCCAAACTTGTAATATATGACTCCATTAAATGAAAAGTTTATTAAATATTTATCGAACTAATCCTTATCATATCCGATCCCGCTTAATTCTTATCCGACGCGCCAAACGTACACTTAAATCAATATGATATTTAAAAATTAGAATTAGTTTCCGGACAAAATAAACTTTTATTAATATATTTTGAAAAAAAAATAATTATAATATTATATATGCCTTTATCACCAACCATTGACTTATTATTTTTTTATCTTTTCTCGCAATTAATTATATTTTCTTTCAAACAAACTGATATTGCAAATGTCATTACTTAAATGTATATAGGACATGATGTCATTTCTATTTGTCTTTTAGAAATAAAGATGTGTTAGAAATTAAAATTCCTACACTTAGAAAATTAATTTCTACCATTTATAATAAGAAAAATATAAATAATTTTGAGAAATTGAAACTTCTATTGAATTTAACATAACTAAATATTAAAATATTAATATATAATTGATATTGATAATAAAACCTACTCATACATGCTTAATAATCAAATAAAGGTACGAAAAAATATAATTAAATAAGTCATTTCAATAACAAAATCAAAACTAGATTCTAATTTTAATTTAAGCTATTCAAATTTTATTTGAATTTATTAATTTTGGTATGATTCAAGTGATAAAAATTTTACTGTAAGAGATTTTCAGCAAGCGGACATTTTTGTACATGAAATTAAATTTATATTAATAATGTTATTTTGAATAAACTTATGCAATTTGAAAAATAATTATTAAAATGATGTTGGAATTTTATTCTTTTAATAAGAAGATTAGTATAAAAATTTGTGAAATTTAGTAATCAATGTTTGTATATCACTTAAAATTAATAATCAATTACATTAAGATAAAACTAAAAATATGTTATAGATCGTTGTACACATACCCATTTTAAAATTAAGGCAGTGATTGAATATCAAAAATCTGAACAACACATACCCATCTTTTTAGTCATACTTCCAGTAGTTTAAATTACGTAAAAATATTAGACATATCCATTACGTAAAATTATATACAATTCATTATGATAAAATTATAACAATCAATTACATTATATATAGACTATTCCGATTTTTTTAATATTGCTACATATAATGTTTGCCACTTTTTAATAATGCTATATATATATATATATTGTACACATACCCATTTTATTATCATTATACAATTTTACATCGAATATTATTTAATAAACGTCAATTGAGAACAAAAAGAAGAAGTAATTAGAAATAGGTTCTTACATGCTACATAAATAAATTATACTCATATGGAGAATTAGAAACAAAGCGCAGATGAAGAGATCTAAAAATACGTATTAAGAGATAAATACATGTTAAAATTTATAAGGAGATTAAATACATGTTTAAGTTTTTATCACCATTGAAATTAGTTATGAGTTAAATTAATTAAGATAAATATGAGCCGCTGGATTAAAACATAAAAGCTGAAATTAAATTTGAGTCGTAAAAATATTAGACACATCCATGACGTAAAATTATATACAATTCATTATGATAAAATTATAACAATCAATTACATTATATATAGACTATTCCAATTTTTTTAATATTGCTACATATAATGGTTGTCACTTTTTAATAATGTTATATATATATATATAGAGAGAGAGAGAGAGAGATTGTACACATACCCATTTTATAATCATTATACAATATTACGTCGAATATTATTTAATAAACGTCAACAGAGAACAAAAAAAAAGAAGTAATTAGAAATAGGTTCTTACATATGACAGAAATAAATTATACTCATATGGAGAAATAGAAACGGAGCGCAAATAAAGAGATCTAAAAATATGTATTAAGAGATAAATACATGTTAAAATTTATAAGTAGATTAAATACATGTTTAATAAATAAATAAATACATGTTTAAGTTTTTATCACCATTGAAATTAGTTATGAGTTAAATTAATTAAGATGAATATGAGCCGCTGGATAAGAACATAAAGGCTGAAATTAAATCTGAGTCGCCAGTTGGGAAGATAAGTGAAAGTTATATATGAGCTGTTAGATTAATACATAAAGACTCAAAGTAAATCTGAGCCACCAGTTGGGAACATAAACATAAAGAGTACTATCATTTTAGGACTGACCTGATTTATTAATAGATATATATATAAAGGTTTATGTGTAAAAAAATAAACTTGATATAACTGTAAGGGGCAAAACTTTAAGAGCCATTTGAAAATTTCTAAATTTCACAAATTAAACACAGCAAACTCATGTCTCCATGATTTCATTATCTCTATCACACAAGTGCTTACCTTCTTTATTTTGCATCTCTCTCACTCGCCTCTCTTTATTTTACTCACACAAATACACAACTATACTACTACGACTACACCACTCCACCGCTCAACCTCTACACCACTACGAACACACGCACGACCCATTATATTTTTTAGATCTACTTTTCAAAATTATGGATTGTTTTATTCCTTAATTATTTGCATAAAAATAGTTTTGTTTCTTTATTAATTGCCTAATATCAAGTGTATTTCTTGAATATTTGATTAATTGTTGAATATTTGGTGATTTAGGTCTAAACACCCAATTGTTGAATTTTTTTTATATTATTGATTAATTGTTGAATAGTTGGTGATTTAGGTTTAAACTCCTAATTGTTGAATTTTATTTATATTATTGATTAATTGCATAATTCTTAATTACAAAATATTGAATATTAGGTGATTCAGGTCTAAATTCGTAATTGTTAAATATTAGTTATATACTTATATATATTTAATAATTTATTTTATTTTATTGAAAACAATATTAATGGACAAATTTTAAATAGTATTAAAATTTAAAGACCTTAAATATGATTTAGTGTGCTTTAAATTTCGCCCCTGATTAACTCAAATCCTGATTTCACCACTGCCTCCCCGCATGTTGTAATTATATTGTATCACAAAGATATTTAAAGAAAAATGTTATATTACAGTAGAGTCAAGTCAAATGGACAAATTTTATGTTAACTCGAACTTAAACCATTTGAACTCAAATTTTTCTTGATTATAAAAGAAAAAAGAAAAAGTTCACCCTATGTTAGGATTTGCTTAATCAAAATCAGGACATTTTCGATCCCTAATTGTAATAAAAGTGCATTTAAATAGACTTAATTTATTTTTATCACTATTTGAATAATAGGCATACAGTCGTATTTTTAAATTTTTGTTAAGATTAAAAATTAAAATTAATGCCGTAGTGAAAAATTTAATTCTTCTTGCTCTCAAATTTAGAGTATACTAATATTTTTTGAGAATAATGTCAAAATTAATTTATCTAAGAAATAGCAAAGTAGGAATAAAAATTCTTAACACGAGATAAAAAAATATTAAAATTACGAGTAGTTATAAATATAAAAGAGTAACAATAAATATAATTTTAAATAATGTCACAAATTGCATATAAGCACAATCAAATCGTGCCGTAGGCACGGTGTAGACACCCCGATCCGTGACCTCCGCAAGAACCCTAACGACCTTTTAGAACTGCTGTTTTTGGAGTCCGGGACCCACCCGAGCACCCGAAACTACCCTGAAAGGGTTTGTTGGCCAACAAACCTTTTTTTTTTAAGAGAATTGTCGCACGACAAATGACTATGTCGCGCGACAATCCCTCCTGATACCAGACCATCCACTCTCTGACACATCAGTCTATCAAAAACATGACTTCAGCCGTTTGTCGCGCGATATTGTACACTATGTCGCGCTACACTTGCCCTTTCTGGGAAAATGTCGCGCGACAATCCTCCCCGAGCAGTATAAATAGGCCAACACCCCTAAGGGTTCAAGGACAGTGGCTTGGATTTGGAGAATTAATGGCTTATACCTGATTTTTCTAATCTTTCGTCAAGTATTTTATGTTACAATCTTATTTCTGAGGAATTATCGAATTCATTCCCGACACTCGACGTGTCCCGTCTTTGGAATCGAATACTCGAAAATATCTGAAGAAGGAAAAGATCATTATCGCCGGAGATCTCTCTGCCGCATTATATTTTCTTTCTTATTTATTCTCGTCGCGAAGGTAAATAAAATCTCTTCTAGTATTTAAATTATATACCTGTGTACTTGTTTTACTTCTGTTGTTCAGTCCACGTTTTATTTGAATAAACTTATTGCCAAGTTACAAAGCAGTCTACCGTTTTCAAAACAAAAGACCCTGATAAAACCATTTCCAAAATCAAAAGAATAAGTACATTATCATCCGGATAACATTCTATTTTCAAAACCCGGACTGATAAGACTTATCTAGGAATTAAAATCAACATATCCTATCTTTTGTATAGACTACGACGTGTCTGATGAAACTCCCCTCAAAGAGTTCTAGTTCCATATTAAAGTAGTTCCGATACAAGATCCGAACTTTTACAAAAGTAATCATAACACGAGAAAATCGTCATTATCTGAGGAAATAATACGAAACACTCTTTCAAAATAAAAGGTTTTGTCATTTGTATTTACATCTTTCAAAAATAAAAACATCGGATCTCGGAACACAAAGTTTTTATCCCTTTCCCCGCTTTTTCCAGAAATTAGGGTTTTTCACTTGGAAAGTAGTAGACTGTCAGTAAAAGTATCAAAGTTTTTCAACATAAAATAAACATATAAGACCATTAGAGACCGAAAGGGCTGAATGGGTGCTTAACACCTTCCCAAACCGTAATATAGTTTTCGAACCCTATAGAATCCTGATTTCGTAGACAAACGTGTAAATGAAGGCTTATCTGTAGCCTTTCCTCTTACACCACTATTTTGTTTGTTTTCTCGTAAAACGTACTGACGACTCTGAACGAACCCCTTGCATCTAGAAAATAGGATAGAGGGACACCCGATATAAATTATCAACAACATAGAAGCAAATGGAACGACAGAATTCGTTCCGACGTTTCAGACGCCCAAGGACGGGATCGAGACCCGGGGGTCGCATTTGCGGATTCTCACAATGGCAACTCTACTGGGGAGTTAGAAAAACTAGACTCTTATATGTGGACTTTTGTTTATCTGTTGAATCCTTGCTTTACTGCTTTTCCTACTTGTGTTGATTGATTAAGAAGAAACCTTTTTCTAAAAAAAGGGAAGT
Source organism: Lonicera japonica (assembly GCA_021464415.1). Classification (NCBI taxonomy): domain Eukaryota; kingdom Viridiplantae; phylum Streptophyta; class Magnoliopsida; order Dipsacales; family Caprifoliaceae; genus Lonicera; species Lonicera japonica. Next base: position 14,786 of record JAKCWG010000181.1, read on the forward strand.
TTTCAAAAATACGTAATAAAGATAATGATATTTGTAAAACCAACCTTTCGAACTTTACACGCACCTTCACAAATCATACATTGGTTCTAGGAGTGTGAATTTACCCTAAATCCTCGGAAGTATTATAAGTGAGTAGGGAGTTGACTTATTTGGGCCGACATAAACCGAAAGCATTTACTTCCACTCTCCTTGGCCAAGTACGCCCCCGAGGTATATCGAGTGACGAGAACACTCACGTACCCGGGAAGTATATCAAAAGACTCTTGCACGTACCCGTCCCTGGGGTATATCGCAAGGTCTTGCCAAATAGGAGGGAGCCTAAAGCCTTAACCGTTCATACACCTACGCTGCATATAAGATCAAGTCAGTTAAAACACTTGTTAAAACAGCCGTAGGGGATGTACCACCTTACGACTTACTTTACAACACCTTTTTAAAACCCGAATCTTTTCTCGGCAATTTTTAGTGGTTCTTTTGGCAAAAATCGAGTCGCATTATAGTCTTCCTTTATCTTCGTCACGTGATTTCGTCTACAGCCGTAAACAACGACAGTCTGGAAGGTTGGGCCGGTCGAGATCATACCGGAAGACTAGTAAGACCAAGCACACCTGCAATGGCCAATGGACGCGAGAATCAAGAGACAGACCAGAGCCTAGCCGAGGCGTCTGCAGCTCAGCCAACTTTAGCCGAGATGCATCGTTTGCTAATGACCATCAGCATGAATTTAGCAAACCTCACGACCGAGCAGCGGGGTACCAGAATTCGGATAGAAGAGTTATCATCCGAACGAACTGCACCACTAGGGTTTGAGCAACTACCACCGAATCGAGATTAAAATCAAAGGCAGTCATCACAAGTACTTCCCCCAGTCCAAGGAACCAATCCACCCCAAGCGAGTCCCGTCACAGCCGGTCCTGTTTAGACTGATCGCAACAATTAGAATCAATGGGCCCCAGATTCAGGCCCCACTTATCAACAACAAGAGCCACCCATAGTTTGGCCGCAACCCCAAGTACAACAGGATTTTGATCCCCAATATCAGCCATGGCCACAAGTCCCCGCAAGACTTATCCTACCACCGGCCCCAGTAGCCCCTCCTAATGAGTATCCAGACATCAACTGACTTCGGGCAATGTATGTAGAATCGGTTATAGCTCGAGAACAACCCGACGAGGTGTTAAGAGAGAATGAGGAAATGAAAAAATTGAAAGAGCAGATGAAGGTTCTGCAAAGGGGGATTTCTCTAATAAAGGGAGTAGACAAGATTATAGATATGAATGCTTTCTCCCTCTACCCAGAAGCAAGATTGCCCCAGGGATTCAAGCTCCCCACCATCACCAAATTCACAGGAACCACACCCCCAAAAACTCACCTCCAATCCTACATCAAATCTATGCAAGTGTCCGGTTGTGGAGAGCCGGAGTTGGCCCAGGCCTTTCATATGACTTTCACGGGGGCCGCCCTGAGATGGTTTTTTGACTTGGAAAAACACCACACAAAGACTTGAGGAGATATTGTCAAGTAATTCATGAACAAATACGGGTCCAACGAACAATTGAAAATCACCCGCAAACACCTGAAAATGGCCAAGCAAGGTGAGAAAGAAAGCTTCAGCAATTTCGTCACACGCTGGAGAGAGATGGCCTCCTAAATGTCCAAACGGCCTGACGAAGAAGAGCAATTAAAAATCATACAGAAGAATTTCACTCCGGCTATATTGAGTTGCATGAAAAAGCATGTATTCCCACACTTCAGAGCCCTGTTAAGCATGGGGTCACAAGTAGAGGAAGAGCTGGCCAAGAAGGCAGAAACCGATACCAAGAAAATCGCATACACCAAAAGAAAGACGACCACTCCAGCCGTAAACCAACTAAGCTCGTACCCTTATCAGCAGAACCTATTCCAGCAACCACAAACACCTCCGATGAATTGGCCCACACAAGGAGACTCTTCAAGCACCGAGGGTAAGAGAAGGAGGAACTTCTGCACCCTTCCCACTACCTTGGTCAAAAGCCTGGAATTACTCCGAAATGCCGGACTAATCACCCCACTCAACCCCACGCCCCCAGCAAATCCTATTCCCAGTACTTGGAGGATGAATGAGAATTACGCATACCATCAAGCTGCGGGCCATGACACGGAACGCTGTTTAGCTCATCGTCACCGCATCCAAGACCTAATCGAAGCTGGGACCATCCCCGCACCCGGCGGGCCCAATGTTACTAATAACCCCCTTTCCAATCATACCCCACCTGCGAGAAGTAACGCCTTAACTACGGATGAAGAAGGTTTTGACCCCGTAGGGCTCATTCGAGACGACCCAGCCTACGAGTCACCCGTTGTGCCACCAGAAAAGACTCAAGTTGCCCCAGGCTTCAATTCAATAATTGACCAATGGATGGCTAAGATGAATTTCCTACCCGGACAGGGTCTAGGAAAGGCCAACCAGGGGATCCCACAACCTCTTACAATTAAAACCAATCCCGAAAAATCTGGGATATAATGGACCCAGGATAAGAAGAAACAGCCATGGAAGCCCCGAGGCCTTCCCAAGGAGACAATATGTATGACAGAGACCTCTCCCAAAACTTTCAGTTGGTCGGCAGAACCAAGATCATCGGAAACCTCAGAGGGGTCAGACCCAGCATCCCTTTGGATACAGCAGATTACCCGTTCAGGAAGGGTATACCAGCCACCACTAACAGATACCGAGAAATCATCGCCTCCTAAAGAAATAAGAGGGGATCGAGTACTGGAACAATTGAAGAAAACCCAGGCACACATCACCATTTGGGGCCTCTTGGTCGCATCTAAGCCCCACAGGACCGCCTTCATTAAACTCTTGGATGAGGCCGTCATATCACCAGATTTCACGCCAGAACAACTGCCAAACATGATTAGGTCGCTTACAGTTCAAATGAGTCTGTCATTTTCAGATGAAGACTTGTCTCCCCTGGAAAAAAAATATAGCCTGGCCTTCCATATTACTGTCTGGACTCGAGGAAAGATCCTGTCGCAAGTCCTCATTCACAATGGGTCAACCATAAATGTATGCCATTTAAAGACCACCAAGTGTCTGGGTATCTTAGATTCAGAGTTGTCTCCATCAACTGTAACTGTCAGGGCCTATGACAACACTAGAAGGGCCGTTCTGGGTTCTCTAAAGCTCGATCTCCTGGTCGGTCCCAGAAACTTTCCGGCCGACTTTCAAATCATAGACATTCCTTCCAGTTTTAACTTCCTGTTAGGGAGAGCATGGCTACATGACATAGGAGCACTCCCCTCCTCCTTACACCAGAAGATCAAGATACCATTTGAAGGGAAGATAATCACCATCCAAGGAGATCCTAAGAGAACTTTGGCAGATCTAGAGTTACCAGTCTTGGGCATCGGGAGTCAAAGTATACAATTGGGAGGTTTTCTTACGAGCCTCAAGTACAAGCTCTCACCACACAGAGGATCAATTATACCCCCTGATAATATCCCCGGTCTCAGCACCAAGGTCACAAACATGCTGAGAATGATGAAATACTTACCTGGAGCCAGTCTGGGAATGGGACAGTCATGATTACTTCAGGCCTTGGAACCAGTAATAAGGCACGAAAGAGAAGGGTTGGGGTACCAACACACCAAAGTAGACAATCGAGAGGAAAGGGGTCGAGGGCATTAGTATCCGAGTTTCAGCTCTTTTAATGGATTTTTTGTCAAAGAAGGAGAAGACTTCCTTTTTGCGGCTTTCAGGAGCCTTGGAGAAACAGCGATGGAGAGAACCTTCCAGGATGGGAAATCTTCTATGAAGAGGACCTTTACCTCAAGGAAAATATTATACACAGCTTCTCTACCAAGCTAACGATCGAGCCGAGAGAAGAAGATAAAGACGAGAAAGAGGAAGGGGAAGAAATTATCGGAGATCTCTTCGACGTCATGGCCCTAGAGAACGACGAACCAAGAGACGACCCTGTGCACTTAATACACGCTGATCCAGATTACCAGAAAATGGAGGTAAGGAGTGAAATTGTAAGGGTAAGAGATAAGAGCGTGGGTAGGGCTAAGGAGGAGTCTCTTATAGATTTACTTTTCAAACTTGTACCTGTAAGCACTATTATTAATGAAGAAAATTCTATTTTGCGGTATCATGTTAGTTCTAATTCTGTAATTGCTTATATGAAAATAGAAAGATTAAATGAACACTCTGAACGGGAATAACGGCGCATACAAAGCGAGGAAGGAGATACTCTTGTAATTAACCTCGGGACGGAAGGGGAAAGGAAAGAGGTCCGTATTGGGGCAAGTCTAAGTGAGACGGAAAGAGAGGAATTCACACAAACTCTGAATGAGTACGTGGATATCTTTGCCTGGTCCTATGCCGATATGCCAGGTTTAAACTGCCAGATAGTCATGCATGAGATACACACCAAGCCAGAATTTAGGCCCGTCAAGCAAAAATTGAGAAAACTTACGCCAGAGTGGTCCCTGAAAGTGAAAGAAGAGGTGATGAAGCAACTAAGTATGTGTTTCTTGCGGGTGATCAAGTACCCTTCATGGTTGGCCAACATTGTGCCCGTTCCAAAGGCAAATGGGAAGGTTCGCATGTGTGTAGATTATCGAGACCTCAATAAAGCTTGCCCGAAAGACGATTTTTCATCACCCAACATTGATTTGATAGTAGATAATACCGCCAATCATGCCTTGAAGTCGTTAGTGGACGGTTTTGCTGGGTATAATCAGATCAAGATGCACCCGGATCACCAAGAGAAAACAGCATTCATCACGCCATGGGGAACGTATTGCTACACCGTTATGCCATTCGGACTGAAGAATGCCGGGACTACATATTAGAGGGCAGCTACAGCTATTTTCTACAATATGATCCATAAAGAAGTAGAAGTATATGTGGACGACATGGTCATCAAGTCAAGAGAGAGGGAAGGCCATGTGCCGGCCTTACGGGCCTTTTTTGACCTCCTCCGCCAATATCGGATGAGGCTCAATCCGCAGAAATGTGTGTTCGGAGTAACCAAGAGAAAACTCTTGGGCTATGTTGTCAGTAAAAAGGGAATCGAGGTAGACCCTGCCAAGGTTCGAGGTATCCGAGATATGCCCGAACCTCGTACCGAGAAAGAAGTCCGAGAATTTTTGGGTAATTTACAGTACATCAGCAGGTTCATCTCTCAACTTACTCAGACTTGCGAGCCTATCTTTAAACTCCTGGGGAAGTCTTCACCAGGAGAATGGGACGATCAGTGCCAAGAGGCTTTTGATAGAATCAAGGACTACCTCTCCAACCTCCCAGTACTAGCCTCACCACAGACCGGACTGCCACTAATTTTGTACCTGACCGTCATCGATTCGGCCGCAGGGGCCATGCTGGCCCAACATCTGACCGATACCCAAAAAGAACAGGCCATCTACTACATTAGCAAGAAACTGTCCCCATTTGAGATAAACTACACGCATTTGAGAAATCATGCACCGCTCTCGTCTGGGTAACACAGAAACTACGGCATTACGTGATAGTCTTCTCGGTCATCCTGGCATCACGAATTGACCCGCTAAAATACCTCTTCGAGAAACAGGCTCTCTCGAACCGTACGGCAAAATGGTTATTCTTGCTCTCCGAATTTGACATCACCTACATGACCCAGAAGGCAGTCAAAGGTAAGGTCATAGCTGATTACCTGGCCCACAATCCAATATTGGGGGACATGCTAGAAGAAGTCGAGTTCCCAGATGAAACTATCATGAATGTTGAGATCGATGAAGACTGAAAGTTGTACTTCGACGGGGCCGCCAACCGAAATGAGAACGGGATAGGCATCCTGTTAGTCTCTCCAGACCAAACTCATTCTCCGGTATCTTATCGTCTGGACTTCTTCTGCACCAACAACATGGCCAAGTATGAAGCCTGTATAATCGGATTAGAGATCGCGCTCCAAAGGGGTATAAAGAGAATACAAGTGTATGGAGACTCGACACTAGTAGTCCACCAAGTGCTAAAAGAATGGAAGATCAGAGATGAGAAGTTAGTACCATACCTCGCCCGACTGGAGGATGTCGCAGGAAGATTTGAGCATTCGGAGTTTTACTATGTCCCCAGGTCACAAAACAATTTTGCTGACGCACTAGCAACCCTGGCATCTATGATCGATATCCCGGAGGGGATGGAAGAGATAACCCTTACCGTACAAAGAAGATCAGGACCAGCACACTGCATGGCCCTGGAGGTAGAGAATGAAAAGAATGGGGATTCAACCACTTGGTTTTATGACATCTGGAACCTATTGAAGAATTATCGGTATCCTGAGCAAACAGACAAGAGAACGCGGGTCGCACTCAGGAGATTAGTATCAGGGTTCATACTCTGTGCCGGAAGGCTGTATAAGAGAAATTACGACGGGACCCATCTCCAGTGTCTCACGGAAGAAGAATCTGTCAAAATGATGGATCAGATACATGGGGGTGATTGTGGACCTCATATGAGCGGGCATACACTTGCCCGTAAAATCATCAGGAAAGGATATTACTGGTCTACCCTGCAGAACGACTGCGTTAACCACGTGCGCCGTTGTCACAAGTGCAAAATCTACGTTAAGTCTCAGAAACTTCCTTCGAATGAGTTGTATAATATGACTGCTCCCTGGCCTTTCGCAACCTGGGGAATCAACGTCATTTGGGAAGATTTCGCCCAAAGCCAGCAACGGCCATGAGTTCATACTTGTGGCCATCGACTACTTCACCAAATGGGTAGAGGCCGAGTCTTTTCAAACCCTTAACGCCAGGAAGGTTGCCCGATTTTTCAGACGAAATATCATCTGTCGGTATGGGGTCCCACATGAGATCATCTCTGACAACGGCACCCACTTCAAAGGATAAGTTAATATAGTCATGGAGGAATACGGTATTACCCGACATAGATCCTCGCCATACAAACCGCAAACCAATGGGGCGGTTGAGGCCGCCAACAAGAATTTGAAGAATATCCTAAACAAGATGACTGACACCTGCCGGAACTGGCCAGAAAAGTTACCATATGCATTATGGGGATATCGCACCACTGAGAGGGTCTCTACCGGGGCAACCCCATTTTCACTTACATACGGGATGGAGGCAGTCCTCCCTGTTAAATTAGGGGTCCCCTCCCTCAGAGTAATGCTAGAGAAGCAAGTCAATGAGCTGGAATGGGTTCAGGCACGATATAATGAACTGCCATTATTAGATGAGAAGAGATTAAAAGCTGCATACCACCACCAAGGGTATCAGAAGAGAATCGCTCGAGCATTTAACCAGAAAGTAAAGACACGGGGTATCAATGAGACCGACATCATGTTGAAAGAAATTTGAGAACCGACCAGAGACCCAAGGGGAAAGTTCGGGTAAAAATGGACAGGGCCGTACATCGTCAAAGAGATCGATACAGGGGGTGCCGCTATACTCGCTAACTTAGACGGACAGTTACTGCATTCACCAGTCAACATGGATCGATTGAAGAAGTATTATCAATAGATGTAACATGTATAGATAAGAACTACGTAAACCTGAGCCCCAACTCAAACTTTTGTTCTTTGTAAAATCAAAAGGGGAACGTAGGCAACCTGAGAAGTGACTTCAGGCCCGGTTTAAACATTGTAAAGAAATTTATTTCTCACAAAAATTCTCTCGTTTATTATTAAGGTGGTTCAGAACACCGAAAGTTACAAAGGAGATACAACATGCAGAAAAACCTAATCCCTAGGGGTTGGCCAAGCAGGGTCCTCAATAGCCAAATCAATTTAAGCTTCATCTAAGATCTGGTACGCAAAAACAATGCTCTCCTCTGTAGGCTCAGAATCCATAAACCGGAACCACTCCATTTGGAAGGGATCATTAATCAGCTCACATTCCAGAGACCCCCAACGAGAACGGATGATGTCAGCACGGAGGAGCCTGGAAATACCAAAACGGGCATAGTTGAACTGACAAGTCAATCGAGCACGCCACATTCTCTCCATCGATAAGGAAACATGCTGGGTCACAAACTTAGACTCAGACGAGAAGTTGTTCAGGCCGAGAGGAATGTCCTGAGGAACGTTGAACTGCCGAAGAAGACGTCCTGGGAGATAAAAAGAAGTAAACCAGAGCCCACGGAGTAGAACGTAATTCTGACCCCCGGTACTAAGCACCATCGCCCTTAGTTTCCACCAAGGAATATTTCACCGAATAGCTCGAAAATTCTTCGAAAACCACACCGTCCAATCAGAGGAAGATATGGTCAAAGCACCAAAGAGGGGACGACGAAAAAAGTGTGTCGGGTTGTTAAGCCGAACCCCGTTGAAACCCACCGATCGAAAACGCTTTAACAGCCACATGTATAGCAAGCGTGGACTTCCCCTAAAGAAGGGTGAGGCCCCCCTCTGAAGATCGTCTAGGCCATTCAGGGTCTCTGCAAGAACGATGGGCACTATAGACTCCCCATTCCTAGCATGATAAATCAGACTCAAAATAGTTAGATCGATACGGGAAGAGCCTGTCACCGGTAGCATATATCAGAAACAAGACAAATCAAGGCCGCCGCAGTACGCCCCATGCTATAAGAAGCTCTGTCCTCATAACGATGAAAAAACCTTACCATCTTGTGGAGATCAAGAAGCCCGTCGATAATAAAACCATCACAAGCCGCTTGGGGAATAGCTAACAAAGCAATCAGCATGTCTCGATGACCAATTTTTTTTTATGGGAACAGCCATTGGAAGACGAACATCAGAACGCAACAGCCAGGAAAACTCCTCATAAGTCGGGCAGAACTCATCTAGCCCGAAGCGGAAGAGATGATCCACAGGGCTCCAGAAATACGAAGCGCCTAGCAAAAAGGAAAAATCTACAGGACGATGGCACCAACCCGCTAAAGGACTGAATGAACCAAAATTCAAGCCGTTTTCAGAAGATATCAGAGCATCTCGGGCATTAACATAAGAAAAATAAGAATTTGTGCGATAATAGGACATTTTAAGAAAGTGTGGGGATGAAGGAAGGAAGATGGGTGTATTTATAGCAAAAAAGAGGGTCCTGTGCCTGTTTGTCGCGCGACAAACCCATATCCAGGAGGGATTGTCGCGCGACAATCCCCTTTGGTGTCACCCTATTTTTTTTTCTTACCTATAAGAGTCATTTTTGCCAAAAGAATCACTTCTGCATACACTGTGCTCACTTTGTTCTTTTGCAGGAACCCTAAGTATCACCACATTACAAGGTATGGCTCCTAAAATTATCGATTCACGTAAATATTACCTTTTCATTACAGATAAGGAATAAAAAAAATGCATCATAAGACACAAATAAAGATTTTCGTAAAATCAATAAAAGAACAGTTTTCAAAACTAAAATATCTGTCTAAACGTCTAAAAATAAAATACATGTCTGTCTGAACTAACTAAATGTAGAAAAAGAAAACTAATCTATCCTAGCGCGCTTCGACACGCTATCACTGTTACCAGAACCCTCCTCCGGAGTAGGATCGACCGCTGGGACATCCAGATGAGAAGGAACTGCTGCCTGAGAAGGCCCCGTCGACTGGACCAGTGCCGTAGGGCGGAACACTGAAGACCGCGAACGCCTAGAGATTCGACTAGTGCTCCTCCGGGACTCCGTTCGAGCACGAGAAGAGGACATAGGGTCTTCCGCCAGCAGGAAAACATCGATCGCCCTCTGATAGTCACGCATGTATATCGTGGGGTCCCGACCAACGTACTGGAGCAAGTTCCAGCTGAACAGGTACTAGGAATGCCAAGCTCTCAGATCCGCTACACGCACGCTCACTCGCTAAAAAGGAAAAGGGAAAAGAATCAGCACAGTTAAAATAAATAAGCGCGGATGTAAAGGGATATTAAAGAAAGATAAAGCATATACCTCGTCATCAGGACGACCACCCAAGTAATCGAACGTATCCTCAGGAAGAGGATACTCGGGGCACCGTATATCGACGTAGACCGGCGCCAATATAAGAGATATCCCATGAAAGAGGCGGCAGGTCTATCGAATGAACAGATGAACCTGCCGGTATAACAGCAGAAGTGGACCCACTCTCCTCACGGATCAAAAACAGCAGAGGTCGAGAAGATGAGCCACCAAGACCAGGAGAACGGGCGGAGGGCCCATGACGGCCGATGGAAGTGGAGTCAAGGTGGCATAAGTACGAACGCTTGGAGGATCCACCATAGTCGTCGCTCTCAAAGGCGGGACCCCGTTAGAAGGAGTGGTCGCAGCAGCAAGAGGGGTCCGTCCAAACTGCTCATAGTCAACCCCAAAGTCCGCAGGCTCCCAGGATCGCTCAGAAAAATCTGCTGCCCCTCCTTCAGCAGCCTCAGTAGCCTTAAAAACAGCCCCCGGAGATACCAACGGACCGATAAGAAACTCAAAACCCTCAGCACCCTGCTCCCCCATAGGTGTAGTCTGAGGAGGCTGCTCTGGAACAGCCGCTGCTCCACCTCCCTCGCTGCCCTCGGGCCTATCATCACCTCCCTCAGGCCTATCATCACCTCCCTCAGCACCAGCAGGGACGTCCCTCTCTCCCTCATGGTCATCATCATCGGAGTCCAAAATGTTGTCCCTCTGATCAGGGACAGGCGACAGATGACCTGGGACCATCCTGGACAAAATGAGTCGCCCTCGTATATAGTTGGGATCACCTCCCAACGCCCAGTATCTCTCATAGAAGACCCGTCCCTGAGTCCCCTTCGGCTCCCTCATTAAGTAGCGGGCAGCGAAGACAGCATAATCCCCCTCCTCGGTGAACGTCTGAAAACCGAGCCCGTCAACTAACGCCTGCACCGTCATAGGGTCAATCTCACCCGTCCGCCTCATCAGAATCGGCAGAAACATGGGAACTCGGGGCCACTGGACCGGTGTATGCTGGCGAATAACTCTCTCACCCAAGTAAAAGTGAAGGCCGTACTCGTCCCTGATAAGCGGCCTGGTCCTCGAGGCAGTTAGAGCGTGGTCATACCCGAAGTGGAGGCCCAAATCACCCCAGGGGGCCCACTCAATCTGAACAAACACATAATTTTATTTTTAGTTATTTGTATTATATTTTACTATTTATCCACTTAAAAAGAAAGAATACTAAGATATTTACCTGCTTGTCCAGCAGGTCATGGACGGCAGCAGCTCTGGTCTCCCGAGTTCGGTATACATAGGGAGCCCTGTAGTTCCCCGCGATGAATCGGCGGAGAAATGAAAACTGGTCCTCGTTCTCAACGAGGAGATCCACCTGGGTGCGACCGAAATGAGTATAGGCCACAAACTAACTCTGAAAAAAGACACATAAAGAATATCAGCAACAACATATGATAAAAATAAAGGGACTGAAGCAAAGATAAGGGAACAAAAGTATATACCTCCCACAGCAAAGAAAAGCCCTTAAGGTTCAGGGCTAAGTGGCAAAAAACCTGGTCCATAGCATCGTAAAGGACGGCAAGAATAAAACCACCCCAGTCGTAGTCGAACATGATGCTGAAAACCCGGAATAGGGCAGCCACCAAAGATAGGCCGTGTCCCCCCCCACGGGCCTCGAACAGATCATGGAGCGACAGTAAAAGCAGAACACGGGCATACTGGCGCGCCTCCTGACGGGTCATCGGCACCCCTGAAGCAACTAACCGAGCTCTCTCTGTGGCTAGCCGCGTAACCAAGACAGCCCGAGGAATCGTATCACCAGAACTCCGTCGCTCCAGGAACCATCCTAGTGCACCAACAATGCCCTCTGCCGTCAGACGCAAGGGGACATCGATCTGTATAGGGACCCCCTGAAGGAATCCCAGTCAAAGAAAATAAGTCGAGGGGGGTCATCGTCATCTCCCCCCATCTCCAGTGGAAGGTGTGAGTGGTGTCCCACCAGTGACAGGCCAGAGCCGACACCAACACAACCGCCCTAGATACCCGTTCCAGGAGGGCGTCAAAGAGATAGCCAAAAGGAGTCGCAAGAACCAACTCCTGGACAAGGGCCGGTGCCTGTCGCCACTCTAGAGAAATAGTGTTGGGAGAACCCCAACCTCGGCCAACCCACTACAGACAACAAAGAGAGATGTATATATAAATATAGGGTTATAAGGGTAAATTATGTAAATTTCCAAAACCTGAGGGTACTTTGGTGTAATTATGAGAGATATAGGGTTATGAGGGTAAATTTATGTAATTTTCCAAAACCTGAGGGTACTTTGGTGTAATTATAAGAGTTATAGGGTTATAAGGGTAAAATATGTAATTTTCCAAAACCTGAGGGTATTTGGTGTAATTATGAGAGATATAGGGTTATAAGGGTAAATTATGTAATTTTCCAAAACCTGAGGGTACTTTGGTGTAATTATGAGAGTTATAGGGTTATAAGGGTAAAATATGTAATTTTCCAAAACCTGAGGGTACTTTGGTGTAATTATAAGAGATATAGGGTTATAAGGGTAAAATATATAATTTCCCAAAACCTGAGGGTACTTTGGTGTAAATATAAGAGTTATAGGGCTATAAGGGTAAATTATGTAAATTTCCAAAACCTGAGGGTACTTTGGTGTAATTATGAGAGATATAGGGTTATGAGGGTAAAATTATGTAGTTTTCTAAAAACCTAAAGGGTATCACAGGTAAAAAGTATGTGTTCACTAAATCGGATGTTATTTCTAGGCAGACATGCATACTAACATTGTTTAAAATACATACAGGAAACGACAGAAATAATAAAACAGATAAATACACGAAAAGAAAATATACCAGAGACCATCGACGAATCTCGTGAGAAATAGGCTCCATCAAGAGCCACGGAACATCCGGGACTGGAGCAGCCTGGGTGACGTCTCGGTCGACCACCGCCCGACCGTGGTCCACCCCATCCTCGCCATACCAGTCGAGGTCCGCCTAGAGAGAGAAAGAGAAAGGAGAGAATGAGGTGGAATGAGCTCAGCAAAAGACTTATATATTGAAGCAGTATGTCGCGCGACAAATGGGCACATTGTCACGCGACAAAGAGCCCTGCTCCAAAATGTCGCGCGACATATTGGTCCCCTCCCCTGATTTTTTGACCTTTGTCTCATTTTATCTCCTGTAGGGGTACTTCAGAGAAACAGTTTTCGAAAGAACTTGCTAAAAACCGCACACCCAAGATGAAAATTCGAGGAAGAGACTTCCAAATCATCTCTCCGAAAAATACAAGAACAAAATACAATGATTAAAGTAATCTCTGATCTCCGAGACCATCACTGAGGAAAAGCAAAATAATCTGAATAAGGCGGGAGTAAAAAAAATTGAAAGAGTAGAAAAGAGAAAAGAACCCGCATGAGCACCCAGAGTGAGCGAGAGAAATAGAAATGAAGAGTGACAGGGAGAGCCAGACCAAAAGTGACAGCTATGCTAAAACCGGCTTAGGGCTTCGTTTTGGGTGAGTAAGGCTCCTGATCACGATAAAGGGATAAAGAGACTCCCGGTCAAAAACAGAGAAGGCCGGAAAAAGTTTTTCCCAAAAAAGAGGGAGAAATAAGGGTATCGAGAAACAGAAAACGATATGGGCCCACCAAAAATAAGAATCGAGAGATAAAAGATAGGAGGTCAGAGATTGAACTTTCAGATAAATTTTCTTTTCAGCACGATACAGAAGATATGGTTTAGAAAAATCTCGAATCATCACTCTGCGAAGAGCAAAAGAAATCCAAAAACTGCCTTATGAGAGGAGTATTCGTCAGTCGAGAAAAACATGAGAGTAAGATTCGGAAAGATACAGGAAAACGAATATCCGGATAAAAGACTAAACTCCGAGAAGCTCTTTTCACCCTCGTAAAATTTCTCTCTCTCACTCTAGCAGTCTAAGAGAGACAACAAATAAATTCACCAGAGTACAACACAAGACCTCGTCAGAGGCAAATCACGAGCACAAAGTCCTCGCCAGAGGCAAAAATACTCACAAAAGCCCTCCCAGAGGCAATCTTCTTTCTTTTTTACAGAACAAAAGCCCTCCCAGAGAAGCACAGTGTAGCAATGGTAGTCCTCCCACCTGAGGCGAAGCCCTCCCAGAGAGGCACAGTGTCCTCCCACCTGAGGCAAGAAGATCAAAAGCCCTCCCAGAGAGGCACAGTGTAGCAATGGTAGTCCTCCCACCTGAGGCAAGAAGATCAAAAGCCCTCCCAGAGAGGCACAGTGTAACAATGGTAGTCCTCCCACCTGAGGCGAGAAGAACAAAGCCCTCCCCGAGAGGCACAGTGGAGCAATGGTAGTCCTCCCACCTGAGGCTAATGGAGCAATGGTAGTCCTCCCATCTGAGGCAAGTGGAGCAAATAAAAGTCCTCGAAAGAGGCAGTGAGGTAACAAAAACCCTCTCCGGAGGCAAAACCAAACACAAGCCCTCTCCGGAGGCATTCACGAACACGTTTGCATACACACACTTTCTTAGAGTTCTTGCGGGAGCCATGGACCATGGTCTCTTCCAGTCGCCTCAATTCCTTACAGGCAAGGAACTTGAGTCGAGAGGGTCTATAGACACCCCAATCCGTGACCCCCGCAAGAACCCTAACGACCTTCGAGAACTACTATTTTTGGAGTCCGGGACCCACCGAGCACCCGAAACTACCCCGAAAGGGTTTGTTGGCCAACAAACCTTTTTTGTTAAGAGAATTGTCGCACGACAAATGACTATGTCACCCGACAATCCCCCTATGTCGCGCGAGAATCCCTCCTGACACCAGACCATCCACTCTCTGACACATCAGTCTGTCAGAAACATCACTTCAGCCGTTTGTCGCGCGACATTGTACACTATGTCGCGCGACACTTGCCCTTTTTGGGAAAATGTCACGTGACAATCCTCCCCGAGCAGTATAAATAGGCCAACACCCCCAAGGGTTCAAGGACAGCGGCTTGGATTTGGAGAATTATTGGCTTATACCTAATTTTTCTAATCTTTCGTCAAGTATTTTATGTTACAATCTTAATTCTGAGGAATTATCGAATTCATTTCCGATACTCGACGTGTCCCGTCTCTAGAATCGAATTCTCGAAAATATCTGAAGAAGGAAAAGATCATTATCGCCGGAGATCTCTCTGCCGCATTATATTTTCTTTCTTATTTATTCTCGTCGCGAAGGTAAAGAAAATCTCTTCTAGTATTTAAATTATATACATATGTACTTGTTTTACTTCTGTTGTTCAGTCCACGTTTTATTTGAATAAACTTATTGCCAAGTTACAAAGCAGTCTACCGTTTTCAAAACAAAAGACCCTGATAAAACCATTTCCAAAATCAAAAGAATAAGTACATTATCATCCGGATAACATTCTGTTTTCAAAACCCGGACAGATAAGACTTATCTAGGAATTAAAATCAACATATCCTATCTTTTCTATAGACTGCGACGTGTCTGATGAAACTCCCCTCAAAGAGTTCTAGTTCCATATTAAAGTAATCCCGATACAAGATCCGAACTTTTACAAAAGTAATCACAACACGAGAAAATCGTCATTATCTGAGGAAATAATACGGGACACTCTTTCAAAATAAAAGGTTTTGTCATTTGTATTTACATCTTTCAAAAATAAAAACATTGGATCTCGGAACACAAAGGTTTTATCCTTTTCTCCGCTTTTTCCAGAAATTAGGGTTTTTCACTTGGAAAGTAGTAGACTGTAAGTAAAAGCATTCAAGTTTTTCAACATAAAATAAACATATAAGACCACTAGAGACCGAAAGGGCGGAATGGGTGCTTAACACCTTCCCAAACCGTAATATAGTTTTCGAACCCTATAGAATCCTGGTTTCGTAGACAAACGTGTAAAGGAAGGCTTATCTGTAGCCTTTTCTCTTACACCACTATTTTGTCCGTTTTCTCATAAAACGTACTGGCGACTCTGAATGAACCCCTTGCATCTAGAAAATAGGATAGAGGGACACCCGATATGAATTATCAACAACATAGAAGCAAATGGAACGACAAAATCTATTCCGACGTTTCAGACGCCCAAGGACGGGATCGAGACCCGTGAGTCGCATTTGCGGATTCTCACACACGGGCTTTAACTAGTTGTAAAATAATTGATAAAATAAAAAACTGATGTGGCAGTGTAAACTTGGGGTGTATTTTACACATTTATTTTACACAAAAGCTAAATTTAAAAGACTGCTGGAACTCAAAATTTTTACAAGTTTTGTATATTTTACACAAAACCTAAATATACACTACTGTTGGAGATGCTCTAAGCTTTTAGAATTGGCAGAAAGTTAATTCTATTAAATGTATGTAGATTATTATGCACAGTACCAAACAATAATATAACACTCATATAAATAATAGATTATATAACAACTAAAATAGTAAAATAGTAAAAAAGAACAAATTTAACATGAATGTTTTATTGAGAAACACCTACAATATATTAATATTTTTATTTAAACATTAAACATAATTATAAGTAAGCAAATAAGTTTTAGAATATATAAATTAATATAAATTTAGTTTATTATAATTTTAAAAGGAATTAAGTAAAATAAAGTTTAATATACATACTTTTTTGGTGAGCTTTGGAAGTAAATTCTAATTTACACTAAAAGTTTTGTAATTTTAATATGATCTATTAAATAGCTTCCTTCTTAATAAGTTGTTATGAAGTTATATAGAAGTTTTATTCAAAATTATAAATTATTTAATTATTTTAGCCAATAAAGTAGAGTTTGAATTTATTTGAAATAATAATACTAATATAAAAAATAATATTTTATTTAATGTAAATCTAGCAGAAAATATTTGTTTAATTATTTTAGCCAAATAAAGTAGAGTTCGAATTTATTTGAAATATTAATAATAATATAAAAATATATGGAGTTATTCTATTTTATTTAATATAAATCTTAAAAACCTTTGTTTAAAATGTTTATTATGAAGTTATATAGAAGTTTTTATACAAAACATCTAATTCAAAACAAACTCTAAATTGTTTAATTATTTTAGCCAATAAAGTAGATTTTGAATTCATTTGAAATTATAATGTAAATCTAGCTATCTTTGTTTAATTATTTTAGCCAAATAAATTTTTTTTTACAAAACACCTAATTCAACACGATATTTTATTTAATATAAATCTTAAAATCTTTTGTTTAAAATGTTTATTATGAAGTTATATAGAAGTTTTTATACAAAACACCTAATTCAAAACAAATTCTAAATTGTTTAATTATTTTAGCCAATAAAGTAGAGTTTGAATTCATTTGAAATTATAATGTAAATCTAGCTATCTTTGTTTAATTATTTTAGCCAAATAAAAAGTTTTTTACAAAACACCTAATTCAACACAAACTCTAAATTGTTTAATTATTTTAGCCAATAAAGTAGAGTTTGAATTTATTTAGAATAATAATACCAACATAAAAAATAATATATTTTTTAATGTAAATCTAGTTTAAAATCTTAGTTTAATTATTTTATCCAAATAAAGTAAAGTTTGACTTTATTCAAAATACTAATATTAATACATAAATATACGGAGTTATACTATTTTATTTAAATGTAAATTTTAAATTTATTTGTTTAAAATCAAGGGACATATTTTTTTATTTAATTATTTTAACCAAATAAAGTAAAATTTGAATTTATTTGAACTATTAATACTAATATAGAAATATATGGAGTTATATTGTTTTATTTAATGTAAATATTAAAATCTTTTGTTTAAAATGCTTATGATAAAATTATATAGAGGTTTTATACAAAACACCTAATTCACCACAAACTCTAAATTGTTTAATTATTTTAGTAATTAAAGTAGAGTTTGAATTTATTTGGAATTATAATACTAATATAAAAAATAATATTTTATTTAATGTAAGTCTAGCTATCTTTGTTTAATTATTTTAGCCAAATAAAAAGTTTTTTACAAAACATCTAATTCAACACAAATTCTCAATTGTTTAATTATTTTACCCAATAAAGTAGAGTTTGAATTTATTTAGAATAATAATACTAATATAAAAAACAATATATTTTTAATGTAAATTTAGCTTAAAATCTTTGTTTAATTATTTTAGCTAAATAAAGTAAAGTTTGAATTTATTTGAATACTAATACTAATATAGAAATATATGGAGTTATGCTATTTTATTTAAATGTATTTATTAAAATCTTTTGTTTAAAATCAAGGGGCATTTTTATTTGTTTAATTATTTTAGCCAAATAAAGCAGAATTTGAATTTATTTGAAATATTAATACTAATATAGAAATATATGAAGTTATGCTGTTTTATTTAATATAAATCTTAAAATCTTTTGTTTAAAATTTTTATTATGAAGATATATAGAAGTTTTATACAAAACACTTAATTCAACACAAACTCTAAATTGTTTAATTATTTTAATCAATAAAGTAGAGTTTGAATTTATTTGGAATTATAATACCAATATAAAAAATAATATTTTATTTAATGTAAATACATGATCTTTGTTTTATTATTTTAGCCAAATAATTTTTTTTTTACAAAACATCTAATTCAATACAAATTTTAAATTGTTTAATTATTTTACCCAATAAAGTAGAGTTTGAATTTATTTGAAATAATAATACTAATATAAAAAATAATATTTTACTTAATGTAAATATAGCTTAAAATATTTGTTTAATTATTTTAGACAAATAAAATAAAGTTTGAATTTATTTGAAATACTAATACTAATACCAATATAGAAATATATGGATTTACGCTATTTTATTTAAATGTAAATATTAAAATCTTTTGTTTAAAATCAAGGGACATATTTGTCTAATACCAATATAGAAATATATGGAGTTATGCTATTTTATTTAAACGTAAATATTAAAATCTTTTGTTTAAAATCAAGGAACATATTTATCCTCACAAAAAAGAGGAAAAACGCTTAAATTATTCGTACTTTTATATATATAGATTAAGTGGAGAGTCAGAGTTGCATTTAATTTTGAGGGTAAGTAGTAGATATATATTTCATGGACGCAACAAAGGCACGCGAGAAACAATGGCAAGGCATTACGGGTATATGATTGATATATATATATACATAGCGTACATTATGGTTTTTATCAGTTTCTCTGATTTCGGTATATTCTGTGGGAGAGGAAAAACTCCATTATATTAATCTAGTTTGGCACCACGGATATATCTTTTCTGAACGAGTCACCAGAAGTATTATCATTAAGGGTTGACACATAACAACTAAAATTGCAAAAGCATGAGCTTGCATTAAAATGAGATAAATTATGTTTTACAATATTCATGGTTTGACTTTACAATAATATTTTCACAATTGTATCCTTTTAATCCCTTTCACTGAGCAGTAGACTCACCTTATTTCCTAAAAATGTAGGTACACAAGATGGCAAAGACACTTTGGACGCAACAGGTTCCAAGACGTCGTAGATGGCTCTGATACTTTTTTGTTTTTTTTATATATATGGATAGCATGGTGAGCCATGGCTTGCCTAGAAATATTTGAACTTATGTATCTATTATGTAGCATATGTTGTATGTATAATTGTTAAATGCTATAAGTACTTAATTATGGTTACATAGTAACATGTATGTAAATATTGGTTTAAAATCACGCTTTGTATTACTTGTGTAGTTTGTTTGAATTATCTTATACATGTTTTAGCTAGCCTAAGATGGATTAGTAGCATTATAGGCTTTAATTGTGAGTTTAGTCACAATCATTAAGGTAGGGTGTTACATTAAAGGACTTTTTAGTTGGACCCCGCTCGTTCAGAAAAAAAAAAAAAAAGAAAAATTTTCTTTCAAGAATAATACGACTTAGGGGTGTTTTTAGTTGGACCCCGCTTGATCAAACTTTTTGGTTTTGTTTTATCTGGTTTTCATTTTTTTTTCTTATATTTTGTGAAGTAACACTTATTTTGATTAAAAATAATAATAACTCTATACTTGGTTTTACTCATGTTGGACAAAACAAATATTAACTCTCGCATTTGTAATATAACTCTAATATTTATCATAATTAAAAGTGTCGTGTTCTCACTAGATTTCCCGAACCAAACATATTCAGTTTTCATTTAGTTTATTTGTTTCAACTTTAGTTTTTTTCGATTTGATTTTTAATAAATCGGTTCAAGTCATAATTGTTCGTTGGTTCATTTCTTAGGTTCACTCGTTCAATTTTCGGTTTTGTCGCAAACAATCCTGGTACCACCCAAACAAAAAGGGCGACGCTAATTACACCCATTGAAATATTTTATAACACTCCAACATTGACTCAGCATAATAATACTGAGTACGTGCCATTTAGTTCATGCAATAACACCGAGTATGTGCCTTTACTCAATCCATGCTATTAAGGGTGCGTTTGGCGTACCAAATAAAGATGTATGATAGAATATGATAAATGCCGGATATGATAAGAGTCGTCGAAATTAGTCGGATAGGAATTATGTGAGATAGAATATGAAAGAAATCAGTTGGATAAGGATTAAAAAGAATCAGACATGATAAGAATTAATCGGATAAATATTTAATATATTTTGCATTTAATAAACTCCTTGATTACAAATCTTGATATTATAACACAACTCGTTTTTGTTTTAAAAATACATGCAATTTTAATTGTTGTCTACAATTTCTTTTTGCTAATGTGATTCTCCTTTTTATAAATAAGTTTAGTAAAAAAAACTCTTATAAGAGAAAAGTTCTATATTACATATAATATTTAGGAACTAAGCATTAAGTGCAGTTTCAAATTCCAATGCAAATTTTATCTTTTTATAAAATTAAAGTTTCTTATAATTATCTTCATTTAATAAAAGAAAAATAAAAAAAATCATATTATATAAGAAATGAATTTTATTAGTTGAGTTACTGTGATTTTGAATGGTTGAAAGTTTTTATTAATCAATTTAATTATCTAAGAGCGTAAAGAAGAAGATCGAAATAAATTAATTAAAAATTTATTTTTATATTTGTTTTGTTATCCGACATCCACATAATAAAATAATACTACTCATAGGAGTGGTATAATTTTATTCGATTCTAATAGAATAAGAATATAACTATTAATCTTGAGTGCAATTTGATTCTGTGTCGTACCAAACGTAGAATATGATAAATTATCTTATTCACACTTACACCAAATATATGATTAGATTTGTTCATTCTATCATTTTTGATCACAAATACAAAATAAAATTAATTAATTCAATTATATTTTTAATTTCAATAAACACACTTTTAACAATTACCTTTTTTAATATCAAATAATAACTCGACTTACATATATTAATTAAATATACAGTTATTCGGTGTAATAAAATCGAATATTATATGCGTAGTTTGGGTGTTTGTAACACCGCCCAACAAAAATGTCGCTGACACAGCGACACTCCCCCTCTTGCGCTTACGCGTCACAACCGCCTCAAAGCTCTATTCCTTCCCTCCAATCGCACATTTTTACTCTAAAATTCAGATCTTCCCTCTATTCCCCCTCCATTCTCAGTCGCCACTACCCCCCAACCCATCATCACCGATACCATTGCTTAGGGTTTTCATTCTATTGCAGAGGATTGATTTTGTAAGTTGCCTTTTCCTCCCTCATTTTCTCTCTTCTTCTCATTTCATGTGCTTCCTTCATTCAATTTTAATCAATGCCACACCTTATTAGCTAAATAGTTTGAGTATTAAAATACGGAGATAATCTTTCTGACTGCTGTGCTTGAAGCATTTTTGAACAAATTTCGATTAGTTTTGAGGAAGGTGGGAATCTACTGTGGTTAAATTCAGCCTGATTAGATTAATTTTGGCTTGAATTGCTAATATTAGGGTTGGCATTTCAGGTGTTGGATTATCGAATGGGTTACTTATTTTGCAATTGTGCTTATTGTTTAATTGGATGGCTTGTTATTGATAACTGTAAGGGGCTGTCTGATAAAAAAAAGTTAGAAAATGATCGAAAAATGATTAAGTTATACGAGAAAAATGATTAAGTTATATGAGAAGTTGGAAAAAGTGACGAGTAATTTGGTTAGAAATTCTCCATCTTGTTATATATTAAAGCTGTGAGGGATCAGTGCCACACCTTATTAGATAAGTAATTTGAGTGCTAAAATACGGAGATAATCTTGTTGAGTGCTGTGCCTGGAGCATTTTTGAACAAATTTCGATCAGTTTTAAAGAAGATGGGAATCTACTGTGGTTAAATTCATCCTCATCAGATTATCTTTCGCTTGAATTGCCTGCAATTGCTAATATTAGGGTTGATATTTCTCTAATTACAGGACTTGGGTTGATATTTCTCTAATTACAGGACTTGGGTTATTGAATGGGTTACTTATTTTGCAATTGTGCTTATTGTTTACTTGGATGGCTTGTTATTTCTAACTGTAAGGGTCCATTTGATAAAAAAGTTAGAAATGATTGAAAAACGATCAAGTTATGAGAGAAGTTGGAAAACGAGATGATTAATTTGGTTAGAAATTCTCTATCTTGTTTTTCACGATTTTTTTTTCTCTTACTCATCATCTAAATAATTGAATTCCATGGAAAAACCTAAAAGGTAATTGAACATCTCATCAAATCACTCATTTGTTTTTTCAACTTCTCATAAATTTGCTAATGTTTTCAATCATTTTTCAACTATATTTTTTTTCAATCAAACACATCCTAAAAATCTGTTCATTTAGGTGATGTTCTAAAAATAAAAAATCATGGTTCATTTATTTTTTCGTTGCTATTTTATCTCTGTTTCAGTGGATGAGAGTTACATAGTCTATTGTTTTTGAGTGAAAAGAAATTTGACAGAGAAGCTTCTTGTTTACATACTTTTCTCATACCAATTCTGAAAATGATATTTCCACTGAAACACATTAACGCCTAGTATTGTTTTGACTTTCGAGATTAACTTTTGCACTTTATACTAGAATTCAATTGCTGGATTATGAGGTAATAGATTGATTCTAGTTCTTTTCTGTTGCTTGCTCTTGTAGGTTTTGCATTTAATTGGTAGTTACTGTGCAGCGGTATAGCATTCATCCTAGTCTTGCTTTCTTGCATTCTCCCCCTGTACAATCAAAGCTCGTCTTCATTCTAAACATGAAAAGGTATGCCACGATTACATTTTCTAAGGGTATGCCACAAGATATATTAAAATTTAGTAATATTTATCCTTAACTAAATATGTGGCTAATATTTGACTGTAAGTTTTAATAAAACTTACAGTCTTTTAGATAATCATTTTCCTAAAATTAATTAATTCATCCATACTTTTAATTTCGATAAACACTCTTTTAAAAAATATATTTTTTTAATATTAAATAATAACTCAACTTATATATATTAATCAAATATATAAATACTCGGTGCAATAGAATCCAATCTTACACGCATTGTTTTGGTGTTTGTAACACTGCCCAACAAAAATGTTGCTGACACAGCGACACTCCCCCTCTTGCACTTACGCGTCACAACCGCCTCAAAGCTCTATTCCTTCCCTCCAATCGCATATTTTTACTCTAAAATTCAGATCTTCTCTCTATTCCGCCCCCCCAATTCTCAGTCGCCACTACCCCCCAACCCATCATCACCGATACCATTGCTTAGGGTTTTCATTCTATTGCAGAGGATTGATTTTGTAAGTTGCCCCTTTTCCTCCCTCATTTTCTCTCTTCTTCTCATTTCATGTGCTTCCTTCATTCAATTTTAATCAATGCCACACCTTATTAGCTAAATAGTTTGAGTATTAAAATACGGAGATAATCTTTCTGACTGCTGTGCTTGAAGCATTTTTGAACAAATTTCGATCAGTTTTGAGGAAGGTGGGAATATACTGTGGTTAAATTCAGCCTGATTAGATTAATTTTGGCTTGAATTGCTAATATTAGGGTTGGCATTTCAGGTGTTGGATTATCGAATGGGTTACTTATTTTGCAATTGTGCTTATTGTTTAATTGGATGGCTTGTTATTGATAACTGTAAGGGGCTGTCTGATAAAAAAAAGTTAGAAAATGATCGAAAAATGATTAAGTTATACGAGAAAAATGATTAAGTTATATGAGAAGTTGGAAAAAGTGACGAGTAATTTGGTTAGAAATTCTCCATCTTGTTATATATTAAAGCTGTGAGGGATCAGTGCCACACCTTATTAGATAAGTAATTTGAGTACTAAAATACGGAGAGAGTCTTGTTGAGTGCTGTGCCTGGAGCATTTTTGAACAAATTTCGATCAGTTTTAAAGAAGTTGGGAATCTACTATGGTTAAATTCTGCCTGATCAGATTATCTTTGGCGTGAATTGCTTGCAATTGCTAATATTTGGGTTGATATTTCTCTAATTGCAGGAGTTGGTTTATTGAATGGGTTTCTTATTTTGCAATTGTGCTTATTGTTTTCTTGGATGGCTTTATATTTCTAAGTGTAAGAGTCCATTTGATAAAAAAGTTAGAAATGATTGAAAAACGATCAAGTTATGAGAGAAGTTGGAAAACGAGATGATTAATTTGGTTAGAAATTCTCTCTTGTTTTTCATGATTTTTTTTTCTCTAACTCATCATCTAAATAATTGAATTCCATTGAAAAACCCAAAAGGTAATTGAACATCTCATCTCATCAAGTCACTCATTTGTTTTTTCAACTTCTCATAAATTTGCTAATGTTTTCAATCATTTTTCAACTATTTTTTTTTCTATCAAACACATCCTAAAATTTTTTCATTTAGGTGCTGTTTTAAAAATAAAAAATCATGGTTCATTTATTTTTTCGTTGCTATTTTATCTCTGTTTCAGTGGATGAGAGTTATATAGTCTATTGTTTTTGAGTGAAAAGAAGTTTGTCAGAGAAGCTTCTTGTTTACATACTTTTATCATACCAATTCTGAAAATGATATTTCCACTGAAACACATTAATGACTGGTATTGTTTTGACTTTTGAGATTAGCTTATGCATTTTATAATAGAATTCAATTGCTGGATTATGAGGTAATAGATTGATTCTAGTTCTTTTCTGTTGCTTGGTCTTGTAGGTTTTGCATTTAGTTGGTAATTACTGTGCAGCGGTGTAGCATTCATCCTAGTCTTGCTTTCTTGCATTCTCCGCCTGTACAATCAGAGAGCTTGGCTTCATTCTAAACATGAAAAGGTATACCCAATTACATTCTCTAAGGGTACGTTTGTGATGTTTTCAGGTTTCGGATTATATTACAAAGGTTGATAGAATTTTTTTTAATGTGTGATCTCATTGTTTGCTCGTTTTTATATATTCGTTTCTTCTTTTTATGTTTGGCTTGGATAAATATAATAATCGCATTGAGTCTTATATATACTGTGCAAATTGTGTACACTTAATAGAAGAAGATTTACTAAGTTTGGCTACTTGAATAAGCCTATACCATGTGTGATTGGTTTGGGGAAGACCCTTTTCTTTCCAATTTGGAATTCATCACTGTTAGTTCCAACATGACATGGCCATAGACAAAGCCTGTGCCTGGTTATTGTAGAAATCAGAATCTGACCGTTCTGGTGTCAAGGATCACCACTTCACGAATTGACTCGGGCCAGTCTATTCAGTCCAGTGGATCAAATTGCATTGATGTAGCCTTGCTATAATTCACAAGTAAGGTTTGTACAGTTATGTGGTTGGATCTCGCTGTTCTCCATGAGTAGTTTTTACAGCTAGGGTGAACGTCTGTGCATCTTTTTACTTTTACTCATCCTTTGATTTTTTTGAATTTTGAGATGTTTTTTTCTTCTTTTATTTGGTTACGGGTTTCCCAATGTTATTAAGCATTCATAGTGGACTGCTTCAGTAAGCTGCACTTTTCTCGTTTCTCAATAATGGTACTTTTTTTCTTTTTTGGTTGATAAAAACATAGAAAAGCGCAGAGAGAAAGACAGAGGAATACATTCTGAAGCCACACTTACATTGAGATAGAATATTTGTAATCTACTGTAAATAGTTAATACTGCATAAGGCTTGCTGAACAAGTGCATATTTGGATTTTGATGTGTGTGTTTTTCGGTAGCAGTAGAATTTACCTTTTAATGACAATTATTATGCTTACTAGGCCACTAGATGATGCCCCCATCATCTTTTTTGTTATTTCATAAAAGAGTCCCATCAATGGCCAGTCCTGAGGGTGTCTAGGGTGGTTAACCGCATAGGGCCCTAATTAGAATAAAAGTAAGTTTGTTTTTTACAACAGGCCAAACAGTGGTGGATGGAGGAGAAAGAGAGGAGGGGGGTTGCTTTTTGAAAAATTGAGTAGTAATAGACTAATAGTATTATTTTATTATGTATAAACATGCTACATCTTATTGGGCCCCTCAAGTTTTTTCCTATAAGTAATTTTGGGCTTTAACATATAAATACAAACTCTAATCTTGCGTACAATGGATTTATCAGTGTCAAATTATGCAGAAAACAACACGCAACAATTGCAGGTCTTTCTAGGTTAGCTTGTTTTGAGCTAGTTCTTATGTTAATTACTTTTATTTTTCAATCT
Organism: Lonicera japonica; assembly: GCA_021464415.1. Classification (NCBI taxonomy): domain Eukaryota; kingdom Viridiplantae; phylum Streptophyta; class Magnoliopsida; order Dipsacales; family Caprifoliaceae; genus Lonicera; species Lonicera japonica. The sequence goes on from JAKCWG010000181.1 coordinate 41,247, forward strand.
TCACCACCCCGCCCCGCCCCTGGCTCACAATGTTAAACAATTATTGTTTTCAACCATTGATTAGGTTGAAAGTTGTATTCTCTTAAAGAGCATCAAGTCAAAGTGGGACTCCAAATTTGGGAGGGGGGAAGTAAAATGTATTAGAATAAGGACACACAAATTGAGTTGTACATGGAAAAAGGGCCCCCGGCCCCCCCATTTCAATTTTTGGACAGGGTCTGAGGATCTTATAAATCTCAGGGTAAACCTTGGTCCCACCTTAGAGAGGGAATAACCTTAGACATAATCTATACCAGATGTTAGCTCTAGCTTGAGCCAGCTTTATCCCATGCTTGGGAACTTGTGCATTTTATAATTGAACTAAGAGATTGCCCCCATGGCCCTATGTTATTTCATGTTGATGACATTCCACATATACTAAGGGTCTAATATATTAAGTGTTCTGGAAATAGGTTGATTTCAAGAAGAGTTGCTTCAAATATCTATGGGTTGAAATTTATGCGGAAGACTTTCTGCAGTGACGCACCTGCAAATTTACATGCTGCAAACTCTAGACAAACCAGCAATGTAAGATTTTCACCTTGTGTATGAAACTTTTGTTCTCATGTCCTAGCTAATGTTGACTGAACTCTTATTTTCCTTTGCCCATCTTCTATTCCCCTTCAGTTCATTGAACATTTTAATTTTCCATTATATATAACCTTTATGTACTTTTAAGTGTAATTTGGGGAAAAATTAGATTTTCGCTCGAGTATATCCTTACATTGTACCTGCAAACAGTAAATCAATCATGTTATATATTATTTGTTATCTTCTGTCTTTTCGTTCCCTTGAATTACCATTGAATCTTATTCATTAAGATATCCATTTAGAGACCTTTGGTAAATATTGATAGTGACTACATATGTGTGCAGCAATTCAGAATCCTTAGATCTAATGTATACAAGTTTTCTTACTTGGAAAGAATGTGTAGTATATTCGTAAAGGTTTACTGTGTTGAAATTATGATTATCCTGCCAGTTTCTCTTTCTACTTGGGTATCAATGTTTTATATGTGGTAATATGAGATTTTTCTCTTCTTTTGGTGCAATATTTTGGCTTGGGTTTCTATTCAGTGCACGGATTGTTTCCTAGGTTCCAGCTGAAGTATCTGTGTCGGCTTATATTTACAGGTGTAGGGCATTAGCTAACTCAACTCTTTCTTGATACACTATAAAAGCTATTCAGTGCACTGGTATTAAAGTCACTAACGTGTTTCTGCACTCTAAGGAGTATCTTAATTCATTTTAAATATGGCAGATGACATGGAGCAATGGTTGAGAATATAAATAGTAGGGCTGATCTTAAAAAATGACAAAACCTGTTGCTATATTTTTTTTTATTTTTAATGTGAAATTAGACTTGCCTCCTGTTTTCATGATTAGTATACTTTGCCCCCTGCATGCTGTGGAATCTCAAAGTGATTTGTAAAATGGAGGGCAATTGGCAATGTCTAATTTTTTTCCTTTGACGTAACTCCCTGCTTTTACTTAATTCTTTGAGATTCCCTGCCTGTAGGGGTGAAGTCTAACGATTATGAAAGTAGGGGGTACATTTAATTTCACATATAAAATGGGGGGCAAAATCAAAAAAGTCCTTTTTTCTCTTTCATTTGGTTGATGAAGAAACCAATAAATCAAGGTATGTTCACTCGTATAGGAGTTGAGAACACGTCACATATTTGAATGTATTAGATGTCGCCTTGAGCACTAGTTTCTTTTCCACTATTTGGGTAAACTTTGTATTATGTTTTACTCTGCTGCTTCTTTCTTTAACAAAAATTGTTTTAACACATATTAGACTTCAGCTTCTGCAAATTTTAGCCTTGATTTGTATTCATGTGCTTCTCTTATAGTTGGAATAAATTGTAGCTTCTGCATGAGGACTTCTGTTGAAGTAAAATATTTATTCTTTATTCTAATTTTTATTGTTCAATCTTCCAGGAGTTCATGGACGAGCACGATTTGGCAAATAATGTTCCCCAATATGACATAGCTATTGTTGGAGGTGGCATGGTTGGCATGGCTTTTGCTTGTTCCTTAGGTATTATGAACCTTTTCACATAGTTCAATTAACTTGTAATGGAAGAGGGTGTTAGGAAGTTGTGTGACGGAGTGCACCAATACAGGTAAAATAGAAATTAAAAAAAAATAAAGAAAATAAAAAAAAAAATTCAATGGACACAAAGATTTTACGTGGAAAATCCCCAAATTAAATTAGGGTAAACAACATGGGCAAAATGTAGGACTTTAATATGACAAAAGGATTACAATAAAATTCTTTCTAAAATAAGGAGGGCAATTGACAATAATCCCTCTCTTATAATAAGAAAAAAACACTCCTTCACTTTAACAAAGAAGAGACACAAATATTTAGGGGAGACAAATTTTCTCTCTCTCTATAAAATCTCACTTGAAATAGGATTATTGGAAATGGAGGCAAACATGTATATTCATACTTGAGGAAGGCGGTGGAAATGTGGTGTAATAGAAGGGAATTTTGCAACAACCAATGGGCTGTCCTTGTGGTGGTAATGGGCTAGATATGAAAGCCAATTTTGTCACCATCTTTGAACGTCAATGACTTTATCTCTTCACGGCCTTTGACCAAGTCAAAAGCTTAGGAATGAAGGAACCTAAAAATGACTTTATTTATTACATTTCTCCCACTTAAAGTTATTTTTGTAGTATCCTTTCCGTCCTTTCTACATTTGCAATCTTTATGTTGCTTACGTTTCTGCTAGACCAATAAAGGATTGACACCAAATAAATTTGTCACTGTTGATCGGTTTTGTTAACATATCTGCTAGGTTATCTTTAGTATGGATTTTCTGTATATCCACACTTTCTTCTTCCACCTTCTCACGAACAAAGTAATACTGAACTCGTATGTGCTTTGTCTTTGATTGAAATGCTGGATTCTTTGCTAAGTGCAAAGCGCTCTGACTATCACAAAACAGAGTAATATTTTCTTGTTTGTGTCCGAGCTCCTCCAGTAGCATTTGCAACCATATCGCCTCTTTGCTAGCTTGTGTAGCTGCCACGTATTCTGCCTCTGTCGTTGACGTAGCCGCGATAGACTGCAGTTTCGAAACCCAGCTTACAACTCCTCCAGCAAGAGTAAACACATATCCGGTGGTGGACTTAATCTTGTCAAGATCACCTGCATAATCTGAATCAACATAACGTTTGATGGTTAAGTTTGATCCTCCATAACATAATGCAGCATTCAAGGTACCCTTGATATATCTCAGGATCCTCTTCACAGTACTCCAATGCTATTTACCAGGATTCACTATGTATTGACTAACTGCTCCCATTGCTTGTGCAATGTCTGGTCTTGTACAAACCATAGCGAACATTAAGCTACCCACTGTTGATGCATACGGTACTCGAGACATCTCCATCCTCTTTGCTTCGTCGCTAGGGCTCATTCTTGAGGATAACTTAAAATTAATAAGAAGAGGGGGTAGAGATTGGCTTACAATCTTACATGTTGAAATGCCGCAAGATTTTCTTCAAATAGTTCTTCTGTGAAAGCCAAATCTTCCTATTTTTTCTGTCTCGGTAAATTTGCATTCCTAGAATCTTATTTGCCGGTACCAAGTCCTTCATTTCAAACTCCCTAACTGTGCCTTTAAGTCTTTAATACGATCCTTGTTGGGGCCTGCTACCAACATGTCGTCAACATACAATAACAGAACAATGAAATCATCATCACCAAATCTCTTGTGGTAAGCACAAGGATCTAAACTAAGTCTGTTGTATTTAAGGCTCGTGATGAAGGAATCAAATCTCTTATTCCAACACCTCGGCGCCTGTTTGAGACCATATAGAGATTTGTTCAACTTACAAACCAAGTTCTCCTTTCCTTTTTCTTCAAATCCATCTGGTTGGACCATGTATATTTCTTCTTCAAGCTCTCCATGAAGAAATGCAGTTTTCACATCCAACTGCTCTAAGTACAAGTCAAACGTAGCACACATTGCCAAGACCACTCGAACTGTTGTAAGTCGAACGACAGGAGAAAATATCTCATTGAAGTCAATGCCCTCTTTCTAAGCAAATCCTTTCACCACTAATCTAGCACGATACCGCTCCACTTGGTCATTGCCATCTCGTTTGATCTTGTAGACCCATTTGTTGCCGATAGCCTTTCTTCCTTGTGGTAGTTGAACAAGATCCCATGTCTTGTTTTTATGGAGAGCTTCAATTTCTTCTTGCATTGCTGCCATCCACAGAGGAGCTTCTTCACTATTTGTAGCCTCATAAAAAGTTGACGTCTCTCCATCCTTTGTTAATAGACAGTATGAAATGTTACCCTCCATAACATACTCTGAGTGCCAAGCTAGTTCTTTTCTCTCCCGTGTTGATTGTCGAACTTGTGGAGTTGCAAATTCAGCCTTTTCTTGTTCTTGGTCTTCGTGCTCTGGTGCTGCTTTAGAAGAGTCTGGAGTCTCTTGTTCTTGTCTTTCTTCAACTTGAACTACTGTAGTTTCTGGTTTCTCCTCTGAAGTGCTATCATTGTTTTGTACTTTATTTTCCGCAAATACAACATCTCAGCTGATTATCACTTTATGGGCAGTGGGATCCCACAGGCGGTACTCCTTAACTCCATCAGCATATTCTAAGAAAATACATTTTATGGATTTTGAATCCAGCTTTGACGTTTCTTGGGTATTGTACATAGCATAAACAGGACTTCCAAATATATGTAAATGAGAATAGTCAGGTGGCTTACCAGTCCACATCTCCATAGGCTTTTTCAGATCAATTGCCGTTGATGGTGATCGATTGATCATATAGCAGGCGGTCTTGATTGCTTCAGCCCAAAATGATTTGGCTAACCCCGCAGTTCTCAACATTGCTCTTGTCCTTTCTAATAAGGTTCTGTTCATCCGCTCTGCTACTCCATTTTGTTGTGGAGTGTATGCCACCGTGAACTGTCTTTTGATACCTTCTTGTTTATAGAAGTTATCAAATTCATCGCCAGTGTATTCTCCTCCATTGTCTGTCCTTAAACAATTAATCTTTTTCTCAGATTCAAGCTCTACCCGCGCTTTGAATACTTTGAAAACTTCAAACACATCTGCATTCTTCTTGATTGGATACACCCAACATCTCCAGGAGTATTCATCAATAAAAGATACAAAGTATCATGCACCTCCTAGGGACAACTTTTTGAGCCCTGGGAGAAGCTTTTGTTCTACGAGAATCTTCAAACCTCATTCTGACATGTGGCCAAGTTTGTGGTGCCACATCATCGTTAATTCTTTTGCCGAACTTGCTGATGAAACAGATGCTTCTCCTTCTTGTTGTGTTTCTCCCTTGAGCATGTACAGATTTGCAGTTATTTTTTCCGCTTTCATCACCATTAGTGCGTCTTTTACAATTTTCATGATCCCATCTTGAACATGGGTTTTGTACCCACTATTTTCAAATTGTCCCAGAGATAATAGCAATGTTCTAAAAATCGTGAATCGGAAATCGATCGGCAAGGTGGGGAGTGGGGATTTTTCATTTTATCGGGGATAAATCGGATATGCACTGTTCACTATATAAATAATATTTTAAATAATATATTATATGACAATATGTTAAATAAAACAAAATAATAGCAAATGTACATTAATAGAGTAAAATGCTAAATAAAATAAAGTTGAAGTGTTTGGGTTTGTCAAATATATAACATATTATAATTAAAAAACATGTTCAAAGTTCAAACCACTAGTATAATACATAAAAAAACCCAACCCAAGGGAAATTTGGGCTTGTCAACTTCTAAGGCCCAGCAACGATTTTCCAATCTTAAAGAGACAAAATCAAATTAGGGCAACTACACAGCCACCTTAGCTCGCACTCTCTTCTTCAAACTCCTTCTCTCTCAACGATTTCTTGTAAGTTGTCTCTCTCTCGTCTTCTCAACGAACGACTGAAAACTAAGTTCTCTCTCTCTCTCGTCTTGTCAATGAACGATTGAAAACTAAGTTCTCTCTCGTCTTCTCAACGAACGACTGAAAACTAGTAGGGACTAGCGAGCGAGGAAGAAGTGAGAGGCGAGGCCGAGTGAAGGAGAGAGGCGAGGTCGAGTGAAGGAGAGAGTGAAAATTTCAATTTATCGCCGATTGTCGTTTATCGCGATAAATCGGCAATAAAATCCAATAAATTGCCGATATTTTCCTAGCCCGATTTTTTCATCCGATCATGCATAATCGTATCGGGGTCTAGCTGATTGCCGATTAATCGGCGATAAATTGGCCTGAATCGGCGATTTTTAGAACACTAGATAATAGATTTTTCTTCAGGCCTTTCACATGTCTTACCTCCTGGATGGTGTGAATCGTACCATCATACATCTTTAATTTGATGGTACCAATACTAGCAATCTCTAAGACATGGTCGTTTCCCATGAACACAGATCCCCTTGAGATAGTTTCGTATTGGTGGAACCATTCTCCCCTTGGCGTCATATGCCATGTAGCTCTTGAATCTATAAGCCAGACATCAGCGAATTTCCTTCTGCCTTCTGTAACTGCCGTAGCCTCGCTGTATAAATTTCACCATCATCTGAGGTAGTTGCTACACATCCCTGAGCTTTTGATGACTCGGGACCTTTTCCTGTAGCTCTTTCATTCTTTTTGAAATGTCTACACTCTTTTGTAGTGCCCTTTCTTGCCACATTGATGACACTTGACATTTTTTTACTTCTTGATTTTGATCTGTTCTGATTTTGACTCCCACTAGAGCCACGTTCCATTGATCTTCCTCTTGTCATCGTTAAAGCCTCAGCTTGCTGTGAACTTCCTACTCATATCTTCTTTGTTCTTGCGCCGACTTTCTTCTTCAAGAACCGCAGTTGCAATATCATCGAAGGCTAGTATTTCCAGGCTGTTGGTTATATTGATGATGAGTTGATCATATGAATCAGGTAGACTTTGAAGTAGAATCTCAGCATGTTCACTCGTCTCTATGTTGTGCCCCATCATTATGAGCTGTGAGAATAAAGTATTAAGGGTGTTGATGTGGTCGGTCACTGTAGTTGACTCTGTCATCCGAAGGGTGTAAAGCCTTCTCTTCAAGAAGATTTTGTTGTGCAGTGATTTGGCCTCGTACAGCCTTGTGAGAGTATCCCAAATTTCCTTTGCCGTCCTTTTCTCCGTGACACTTGATAAAACTTCGTCGGTTAATGCCAAGTGCAGATTAGCAACAGCGTTGCTATCCACCTCGTTCCACTTGTCGTCGTCGCTGATCTCATCTGGCCTTTCTTCAATTGCCGCCAAGCAGTTATCTTTTCTTAAAACTGGTTTCATTCTCATTTTCCATAATGAGAAATTATTTCCATTGACCTTTTCTATTTCATACTTCGCCGCCATTGTTGAAGATGCCTCTTTTCCACTAACTGAATCTGATCGTAGCTTGAAACCGGCTGTGAACCTCGCTCTGATACCATTGTTAGGAAGTTGTGTAACGGAGTGCACCAATTCAGCTAAAATAGAAATAAAAAAAAAAAAATTCAACGGACACAACGATTCTACGTGGAAAATCCCCAAATTAAATTAGGGTAAAAAACACGGGCAAAATATAGATGGACTTCAATACGACAAAAGGATTACAATAAAATTCTTTCTAAAATAAGGAGGGCAATTGACAATAATCCCTCTCTTATAATAAGAGAAAAACACTCCCTCACTCTAACAAAGAAGAGACACAAATATTTAGGAGAGACAAATTTTCTCTCTAATATTCTCGATGTAATAAATAAAGTCATTTTTAGGTTCCTTCATTCCTAAGCTTTTGACTTGGTCAAAGGAGGTGAAGAGATAAAGTCATTGACTTTCAAAGATGGTGGCAAAATTGGCTTTCATATCTAGCCCATTACCACCACGAGGACAGCCCATTGGTTGTTGCAAAATTCCCTTCTATTACAGAGGGAGCACTTTCTGCCAGGAGTTGATTGTCTCAATAAATGTATTTTTTTTAATTGAAAATCTTCTATTGCGCTAACTTAGTATTTGATTATAATAATTAGTTTCAGTACTACTACTAATTTGTATTCTTCTTGTTCTTTTTTTGACTCGTCCTCTTGTTCTTAATGTGAAATTAGACTTACCCCCATGTGTTGGCATAATCATTAGAATTTTCCCCTTGCATGTAGGGGGATCTCAAAGAATTACGTACAAATATGGGGCAATTAACATAAGCTTTCAGCTTAACCTCTTGTTTTTATGTAAGTCTTTAAGATTCCCCTCGTATGCAGGGGGCAAAGTCTGACAATTAAGAAACCAGGGGGTAAGTCTATGTAACCACCCGTTAAATCCTCGACGTCTTGTCAGCTATGAGATATTTTGGGACGTTACAATCACCCCCTTTAAATCCCTGACATCCCGTTTGGCCGGGGTCAAACACAAACAATCTCAGCTCTAGCTAGCCGTATCTAGTGATTTCGGCTTGCCGTCAGCCACACAAACACGGCCCACAATATCCACACATTAACACGGTAGTGTTCTTGGGTTTGCTCTGATACCAAATGTAACTACCCGGGCTGTCCCCCAAAATGGCTAGCTCAAGTTGTAATTTAGGTTCACTGCCACATATATATCAAGGACCATCCCATTACACTACCAAAACAGAAAAAACCCATTCATGTTTTACTTTGGTAGGCAGGGTTTAGTTCCCCAGTCCTTTTGTCCGTCATATGTTTTATGTAAGAGGCAGATGCACAGTAAACCTTCCAATGACACCTCATAAAGGTGTTTCTGAAGAGAAATATAATCTCATTTAAGTAGATATATGTTGGTTTGCCAAAAAATAATATCATATAAGAATTGCCATGCAAATGTCTGAAACTTTTATGAAATTACCATGTGCTTGCAGCAAGCACGCCTTTGACGAAACACTTGAAAATTGCCATCATTGATAGCAATCCGGCTTTGGTGAGTGGAGCCTCCATTAACAAAGATGATCCCCCAAATCCAAGGGTCAGTACAGTCACACCTACAACTATTTCTCTCTTCAAAGGTATTAAGTTTGATATCTTTGCCATTTGCATTTTGTGTACAGCTAATTCGATAATTTTCACAATATCCACTTTGCATGTACTTTTGAAAGCTTCTGTTATGATACTGCAGCTAGTTTAGCAGTAGAAGTTGGAAAGCTTCTATTTTATTTTACAGTTTTTTTATACATAGATATATATGTTCTTAATTTTTGTTTCAATTTATTTCTACTGTGATTGCTGAAAGTATACACTGAGGACAGGGTGGAGCAGGAGTCGCTTAAGGGTTTATTTCAGTTTAAAAATTGTTTTGGGAAACTAAAAATGTGTACACATTAGCTAGGATGGTGACTAGCATGGCTATGTGGGTTTCGCTCTTCCTTTTTAAGAGGTCTTGAATTCTGGGAAATGTTAGGTTTGAAAACACTTATGCCATTTTGATTAAGTTTGATTTCTTGTATTATATGTTTAAAATGTAAAATAAGTAAAAAATGACTACGAGGTACCTTTTGCCACCAGCCTTCTGCCTTTTAGAATTCAAATGGTTTTGGTTGGGGTTCGAGCCCTTTTAGGTTTAACTATATATGGCTTCTACTAAAACTTCTAGAAGCCATCTCTCTCCCCCTCTAAATTTTTCAACAATTTTGAGTTTTGAACATGCTTAGTTGTTTGTCAAAAAAAATAAAAATGCTTAGATATCTTTAACAAAAGAGGTAATATGATAGTGTTTTATATTGGATATTCAGTACTGACATTTTTACTTTTCAGATGTCGGGGCCTGGCAATATGTGGAACAACATCGACATGCTTATTTTGATCGGATGCAGGTAATGATTGTTGTCGACTCATTCCCTTTTTTAATTTATCTTCAAAATTTTATAGTACTTCCTTTTTTTTTGATTGATAACTATTAATGTCATGAGGCACCAAAGGGAGTAAGGGACCATCCCTGGTACAAGTATTTTAATTAATTAGAAAAAAAACAACTCTGCATTAAAACTGCAAGAGCAATGCTACACTAACCTGTCATCAACTGGTTCTGCATACAAGATGCATTGATGGGTTAAGAGCAATCCTACCCTTACAACTCATTAATGCAACCGGTATGATCATCCAGTTTATATATTGTTCCCAAACTGCAACTATACCCGGCGAGGCATAAATCCATCCCAAGGAATACTAAAAAATGTGCACTAGAAGAGAAGAAAAGTTATAGCTAAGGCATCGAATCTATTTCCCCAAAAAATATTGCTATGACAATGAGATTTGTGAATGTGCTATTTATGTTATGTAACCACTGTAAGGGTGAGTGCACAAGGACGCAGGGTAGTGACCTATGATCTCATAGAATGACACCATGGTCTCATTTTTTTTGGGGGGGGTGGGGGTGGGGTGGGGGAGTTGGGATGGCGGAAATGATTTGTTGAGACAAAATCTGTGTATTCTCTATGCACATTTGTCATACTTTTTTCGGGGTTTCTGCCTTGTTATCAAAAAGGGAGTTGGGTAAAGCAAACTCCCTCCTTGGAAGAGCACGGCTTAGTCAAGTAGAATTGGGAGAGACTTTGACGGCAACATTCAAGAGATCAATCAATTAGTCGTAAAAAGCCCCCCTCCCTTGCATATCTGCAGTGCAAATTCCCCCTAATGAACCCTATTAAAACAGTGGAATTTCAGAATATGAAACTATATTGATCATTGTTGTAATAATTATGTTATTAGAGCATCCATATCGGGTAGGGTAAATTGATCAATTTACCCTACCCTTCTTCACGGCGGAGAAAGTAAATAGATAAAAACTAGGAAGGTAGGGTAGAGAATGGGTAAACTTAACATACCACTAAATTTTACTCATGCGAGCGTCCTTCATTCGTATGAAATTTTGTGCTTAAAATAAAAAATAAAATAAGAAAATGGTCATACGAGTGTGGCTTACTCTCATACAGTGTTTTAAAAGGCGAAGGCATAACCCTAGGCGTTTTCATGCTAGAAGGCGAGGTGGAACCCTTGATGCGCCGAGGCGTAAGCCTTTCGTGCAAAGCATTTTTATATTAAAAAAAATAAAAATAATTATAAGGCAAACAAATCAAGTCTAAATGTCAAATAACATAGTCTTAAGAAATAAAAGTAAAGTGAGGACTTATCAAAAACTAAAAAGTAAAGTCAACAATGGTTCTGAACTTCTGATCAAAAAGCAAAAAAAGTGAAGATTGAACGGAGCACAAGGCAGAAGGGCAAAATTGCAGAAGCATCGTTGAAGAATAAAAGAACCCGCTTTTATTTCCTCTGACTTTCAGTCGCCCTGTCTAGCTCTTCAAAACCACCACACAACTCGCCAATCTTCATAAAAACTTCTGTTTGCCATAAATTCAATGGCAGATCCTCCACCTCAACGATGCTTCTGCCTTAAGAAGAAATTGCAGAAGGGCACAAGGCAGAAGCATCGCTGAGGTGGAGGATCTGCCATTGAATTTATGGCAAACAGAAGTTTTTATGAAGATTGGCGAGTTGTGTGGTGGTTTTGAAGAGCTGGACAAGGCGACTGAAAGCAGATTGAGACTATTTGCGCCGAGGCTGAAAGTCAGAGGAAATAAAAGCGGGTTCATTCCAGCAGAGATTGATCTAAGGGATGAGGAAGAAAACAGTTTTACTATCCGTTTGAAATCCCGCTCTAGTTTGGATCTTAAGAAGAAATGCATTTTGAAAACCCTTTGGCCCGAGGAAGGTTTGTTTGGTCGTTGTGTGATTAGGGTGGGTGACGATAGAATAAACAAGAAAACATCCGTGATAGAGAATCCATCGGAAGAGTTGGAGCCAATTCGAAGCAATGGTAAGGAAGACGGAGATGAAGGTGGTGAAAGAGATGAAGACTTCATAATTCTTGATGAGTCCATTAAAACAGGAGTATGTGTTAGTAGAGGGGAAGTTAATGAAGAGATTAAAAAGGGGGATGAGATAAATTCGTTATTAGTAGATGGGAAATCATTTCATGCAGAGGATGAGGAGGACAATAATCAATACTTAGTTAATGTTTCTAGAATCTTCGCCACATTGAAGGAAGGGCTCATAGATGACATGGCCAAAATCCAGGAGTGTGATCCTGGCCACCCAAATGTGATTTATAGAGGACGAAACAAGGAGTTTAATGAAGCAGGGCCAAAGTTGAACATGTTCTGTGGGCTAGCTGAGAGGCCTGTTTCAAGCAACTGGACTGAGTCCAGAAGAAATAGACTTATCAAGGAAAAATGGGAGGCCCGAAAATCTCTGAAAGTTTACAAAAAAAGGAGAGTGAACAAGTCAAATGTAGTGATTGGAAATGAGAATGTGATTGAAGCAGAAACGGATGTTGATATTAATTTTCCCTCAGTTCGTTCATTGGAAAATTTGAAGGTACAGGATTTCGGGGCTGTGAAATATACTGCCGGGTCGGATGAAGAGGAAATTATCTCAATCAACGATGGAGATGTTGATATATATGATTCTAGCCCTGAGACGAACACATTACTGTCAGATACGGATTTTACATTTTCTGATGATGATGAAGAGGAGACGAAGAGAAAAGAGAAGGGGTATTCCATAATTGATCTTGATGTGAATGGGGAATGGTCAGAATGTTTATTTCGCCGAGATGATTCAATTCTTTCGAAGGCTGTTTACAAGGGGTCAATTTTATCGGAAGAGCCGAGGTTCGAGCTTGACGTAGGAGGCTTCAAATTAAAACTTTTTTGTCCAGCCCGTAATCTAATGACGACGTTTCTATCTTTCGAAGGTTTGTTTTCATCTGTTCCAACTGTTTGTCGAGGGTACGAGAGTGCTGCATCAAATTCATTTATTCATCAAGAACGAATTAAGCAGTCTAAAGCTAGTGTTTCTATTATTCCTTATTCTTTTTTTGATAAGAAACGAAAGATTTTATTTCTATTATTCCTTATTCGGAATCAAGTGTGGAGTTTGAAACAGTAACGCTAGAAAACAGATCACCATTACTTGAATATGAGCAATGTGACGCACCTATGGATGTATACCAGAATGATGCCTTTTCAAAAAACATGGGTACTCCAGTTTGTAACTTGGAGTTATCTGCTCTGAACGAGGAGGACAAGTGGATAGGATTAAATAGCGAAGATAAGAAAAGATTCAGGGAGTTATTATCAAAGATGGGGATATCCGTAGTCCCTATTCAGAGTCTGAACAAAAATAAAGGAGGATACCGAGGAAGTGGAAGGAAAAAAGGTGCTAGAGAGCTGAAGAATTTGAGGTGCTCTATTAACTATGAGAAACATGGAGTAGAGGATTTTAGGAAGAGGGGCGATGTCGAGTTTCAATGAAGATCATATCATGGAATGTTAGGGGGTTGGGGAATAAGAAGAAAAGAAGGTGTATCAAAGAGATTGTGTGTACAGAGAGGCCTGATGTACTCATTTTGCAGGAAACAAAAAAGGAGGAGATTAATTGGGCAGTTGTTGGGTCAGTATAGGGAGTGAGATTTAAAGATTGAGCCTTTGTTCCTTCTGAAGGAAGATCGGGTGGTATTTTGATTATCTGGGATGTGAGAGTTATATCAGTGGAGGATTGCGTGAAGGGGGGTTATACGCTCTCACTAAACTTGAAATCACGAAATGGAGAATCTTGGTGGTTAACGGGGGTATATGGTCCTTGTAGATACAGGGAAAGGAATGCTTTTTGGGAAGAACTCTCAAGCCTGTACGGATTATGCGGGGACAAATGGTGTATTGGTGGCGACTTTAAAGTTACTCGTTATCCATCAGAAAAGAAAGGTGGAGAAAATGACAGAATATCGAAGAGTATGAAGAATTCTGATGAATTTATTAGGGAAGCGAGGTTAAGTGATCTAGAAATCAATGTAAATTACACATGGTCAAATGGCAATGCTCAGTCTCGGTTAGACATATTTCTTTTTTCAAATAATTGGGAGGCATTCTCTTTGGCTAGGCAAGAGGCTCTTATCAGAGTTGTGTCGGATCATTTCCCTTTGATTCTCGATTCAAACCCTATTAAATGGGGTCCGACTCCCTTTCGCTTTGAAAACATGTGGCTGCAACATAAGGAGTTCCTGAGTAATTTTAAAAAGTGGTGGGTGGAGTGAAAGGTGGAAGGGTGGGAGGGATATAAATTTATGAAGAAGTTAGCTCTTGTCAAGCACAATATTAAGAGATGGAATAAAGATGTTTTTGGAGATTTGCGTATTCGTAAAGGGCTGATTTTGAGAAGAATTCAGGAGACGGAGGAGTTGAGTACAAAAGATACGTTACCAGAGGAGTTGATTGTGGAAAGGGGTAATTTAAGGGCGGAACTTGATGAGGTATTACTGAAGGAAGAAATCTCATGGTTCCAAAAATCAAAGGTGAAAGGGGCCATTGAATGGGATGCAAATTCTAAATTATTCCATCGAATTGCAAACCAAAGGAAGGTGAACAAGCTTATTTGTAAATTGGAAAAAGATGATGGTTCGATTGTTGAGGAAGAAAGTGATATTGAGAGGGAAATAATTAATTTCTTCAAAACTCTATATACTAAGAAGGAAGGTCTGTGTATGGGGTTCGAAGGCATTGATTGGGCGCCTATCAGTGAAGAAAGTAGTAAATGGCTAGAAAGACCTTTTGAGGAAAGTGAAATCAAGAAAGCAATTGATGAATGTGAGGGAGACAAAGCGCCGGGTCTAGACGGCTATACTATCGAGTTGTTTAAAAAGGGATGGGAAGTGATTAAGGGAGATGTAATGGGATTTTTCAAGGAATTCTTTGAGAATGGTGTTGTGAATGCGAGTATGAACTCTACTTATATTTGTCTTATTCCTAAGAAGGCAGCTTCTCTTAAACTTAAAGATTTTAGACCTATTAGTCTTGTTACTAGTCTCTATAAGATTTTGACTAAGGTCTTTGTCCTTGAGGTTGAGAGAAGTTTTGAGTGATACGGTTGGGAAGTCCCAAGGAGCTTTCGTGAAAGGGAGACAAATTCTTGATTTAGTCTTGGTGGCTAACGAAGGAGTGGAGGAATACCGTGAGAAGAAAAAGGAAGGGGTTGTTCTCAAAATTGACTTTGAAAAAGCGTTTGATCACGTGGAATGGAACTTTGTAGATCATGTATTAGAAAAGAAAGGGTTTGGGCCAATATGGAGGAGATGGATCAATGGTTGTTTAGCTTCGGCCAACTTCTCGGTAATACTTAATGGGAGACCTAGAGAAATTTTTAAGGCATCCCGTGGGCTCAGACAAGGGGATCCATTATCACCGTTTCTTTTTGTGCTAAGAATAAGGGGGATATACAAAATTGCGCCAATTACAGGGGGATTAAACTCATGAGTCATACTATGAAGTTATGGGAAAGGGTGATTGAGCGGAGACTAAGAAAGGAAACCAGCATTTTAGATAATCAATTTGGTTTTATGCCCGGAAGGTCGACCATGGAAGCAATTTACTTGTTGCGGCGTTTGATGGAGCAATATCGGAGGGATCAAAAGGACCTACACATGGTTTTCATTGACTTGGAGAAGGCGTACGATAGGGTACCCAGAGAGATTTTGTGGAAAGCCCTAGAGAAGAAAGTGGTTAGGATTGCCTATATTCGTGTTATCAAGGACATGTATGAAGGAGCTATGACTAGTGTGAGAACACATAGTGGGTCCACAGAAGATTTTCCTATAACTACTAGACTACACCAAGGGTCAGCTTTGAGCCCTTATCTGTTTACCTTGGTCTTGGATGTACTCACGGAACACATTCAAGAGCCAGCACCGCGATGTATGCTGTTTGCAGATGATATTGTCCTAGTGGGTGAGTCCAGAGAAGAGCTAAATGGGAAGGTGGAAACTTGGAGACAAACTTTAGAAGCGCATAGCTTTCGTTTAAGCAGAAGTAAGACAGAATATATGGATTGCAAGTTCAGTAAAAGGCGGAGCACTACTAACTTAGAGGTAAAAGTTGGGGACAATGTCATACCACAAGTCACTCGGTTTAAGTATCTTGGATCCATTATACAAGAAGATGGGGAGATAGAGGGAGATGTAAACCACCGGATTCAAGCAGGATGGTTGAAATGGAGGAAAGCTTCGGGTGTGTTATGTGATAAAAAGGTACCACTCAAGTTAAAAGGAAAATTCTATCGTACTGCGGTTAGACCAGCGATGTTGTATGGGACTGAGTGTTGGGCGGTCAAAAGCCAACACGAGAATAAACTAAATGTAGCTGAGATGAGAATGTTGAGATGGATGAGTGGCAAGAATAGGAAAGATAAGATCAGGAATGTTACCATCAGAGAGGGAGTAGGGGTGGCACCTATTACAGAAAAGATGGTTGAATCTCGACTTAGATGGTTTGGGCATGTATGGAGGAGACCTGTAGATGCCGTGGTAAGGAGAGTTGATCATATGGAGGGAAGCCTAGTTGTTAGAGGCAGAGGAAGACCTAGAAAAACTATAGGTGAAACTAGTAAGAAGGATTTAGAGGCAAATGGTTTCACTATAGATATGATTCATGACAGGCCACTATGGCGTCGTTTGATCCATGTAGCCGACCCCACCTAGTGGGATAAAGGCTTGTTGTTGTTGTTGTTGTAGTGGATGTACTCCATCGATTGATTGAAAAAACCAAAGAAAAAGAGTTAGTGGAGGGTTTTTGCATCGGCCGGGAAGAGGTTAGTTTGTCTCACTTACAATTCGCTGATGATACAATTTTTTTTCTATCAAATGATGAGGAGAAATTGGCAAATCTTATGGGGATTCTGGACATTTTTGGATATACTTCAGGTTTGAAAATTAATCTGGACAAGAGTGTGATTGTTGGTATTAATGTGAGTGAAATCGAGTTATTCCATTTGGGGAGAAGTCTTGGTTGCGTGGTGGGTGAATGGCCCTTATCGTATCTAGGCCTGCCATTGGGTGATAATCCTAGAAGAGTAGGTTTTTGGAGTCCCGTGATTGAAAAGGTGGGTAAACGGCTTGATGGATGGTTTAAGGGCTGCTTATCAAGAGGTGGTAGATTAACATTGATACAATCGGTCCTTGAAAGCATTCCTATATATTACCTTTCTCTTTTCAAAATCCCTGTGGCAGTTGCTAAAGTACTTGAGAAAATGATGAGGAACTTTCTTTGGGAAGGCTATGATAAAGAGAGGGTAGATCATTTGGTGAATTGGGAGAAGGTGTGTTTGAGCAAAAAACATGGAGGGTTGGGCATCGGCAACATTTTAAAAAGGAATGAAGCTCTCCTTGGCAAATGGATTTGGAGGTTCCCTATTGAACAAGATTCATTTTGGTGTGCAATTATCAGAAGTAAATACGGTCTCCAAAAAAATGGTTGGGATTCTAATGTAGTGGTAAAAAGTTCGCATCGAAATCCTTGGAAAGCTATATCCGCGAATATTGAAAACTTTGTTAAATTCACTCGTCTCAAGGTGGGAAATGGAGAACGAATTAAATTCTGGTCTGATTTTTGGGTGAGGAATGAGTCTCCAGCCTCTCTATTTCCTCGCCTTCACAGATTATCAAGTCATCCCGATTCATCTATTGCTTCTTGTTTGGCCAGGGAATCAGGATCTGTAGCTAATTGGAATCTCAATTTTCGTAGGAACTTTAATGACAGGGAGACTAACGATTTTTTAAGGCTTATAAATATGGTGGAGAACGAATTTTCGGGTAGCCTTGAAGCAGATTGCAGAATCTGGGTGGGAGAGAAGTCTGGGCTATTTTCAACAAAGTCATATTTTGAGATATTAACTTCCTCTTCTAATGGCAGGTCCTTTGCAATTTATAATTCGATTTGGAAGGTGGGTATCCCTCCTAAGGTGAAAGTCCTAGCTTGGTTGGCTGCATGGAGAAAAGTCAATACAAATGATATACTTCAAATTAAAAAGCCGTATATGGTTTTATCTCCATCATGGTGTGTAATGTGCAAACGCAATGGCGAGTCGATTTATCATCTACTTGTTCACTGCCCTTTTGCTCATTCTATTTGGAATAATCTTCGAAGAGATTTGGGTATTATCTCTGTGTTTCCTAAGTCGTGGTTTGATCTTTTATTAATTGGATGGAGCTTTAGAGGCAACAAGAAGAAGAATAAAATTTTATGGAGGTCATGCTCTATGGCTATTTTATGGTGTATTTGGGGGGAAAGAAATAGAAGAATATTCGAAGGCAAATCAGAACTCGTCGATGAAGTCTGGGAGAGGGTTAAATCATACGCATCTCTTTGGGCCTACACGTCCAATTTGTTCAGTTCGTTATCTCTTGATGATCTAAGGAGGGATTGGTCCGCAGCTGTGGTTTGAAAGATTGTCTGTAACTTGGGCCCAGGGTTTTTGTGGGGAGTCTTTTTGTTGTTCGTTTTTCTGATTATTTCTTTATCTCCATGTTTTGTGTTTGTTGTTTTTTTGTGCTTTCTTTTTCCTTGGGTCTTTTGGTCGACTTCTTGTAAACCATCAGTCCCTCTTTGCTTGTATTGATTTTTTCTCAATATAAGTCTCTTTTCTGATCAAAAAAAATAAAATAAAAGGTATAAATGAGGATTGAAGAATTGAAGACATAAGAAGATTGAAGAATGAAGCAGCCATTATACCTTAAATGAAGATTGAAGAATGAAGAGTTGAAGACATAAGAAGTGAGGACTGACGAGTGACGAGTAAGCAGATTAGGCCTTCGACACTTCTTTCTCTCCTTCTTTCTCCTTCGTCTTTCTTCGTCTCTCCTTCGTCTCTCACTCTCTCCTTCGAGCGGCACAAAACGATTCTAGGGTTTCTCTTTAGTTTCAATCGACTTAACAAGTTCGTTTTTTTTTATAACCCAAAACAACGTCGTTTGGTGTTAGGGAACTAAAAAAAAATATGCACGAAAGGCGTAAAAGGCGTACGCATTGCCAATAAGGCGTAAGCCTCCTCGAAAAGGCGTGAGCATAGTGTGCAGAACGCTGTTCTCATTGAGCTTCGATGCCTTTTTTCGTCTAGGTGCATCGATGCGCGCCTCGATGCGCGCCCAGCAACGCTTTTAAAAACACTGCTCTCATACAAGTAAGCCACACTCGTATGACCATTTTCTTATTTTTTTTTAAGCACAAAATTTCATACGAATAAAGGACGCTCGTATGAGTATATTTTTACTATTTCCTCTGTGTACAAGACTGAAACTTAATTACCAATCAATAAATTTGGCCTAATATTTACAATACCTGCTCCGGATGCTCTTACAAAGACTCAATGTGGGTATAAATAGGACACAATTAACCTTGAGGTAACTCTGGGTGCCAAAAAATTTGGGTATCTATTAATTTAGAGAGAACAATAGTTCTTATTCCATTATTATAAAGATTGAATACTAGGACATTATATAGGGAATAACATCCTACCTTACCTAAAATACCTATCAAGGTGGGATTCTACCATAAACAAAATAACATAAATAAATAACTAATCTAAATAATATTAAATTATCAATACTCCCCCTTAAGTTGGTGCGAAGATATCTGTCATGCCCAACTTGCTCACTTGAAATTCGAACGGTTGCCTTAACAGGCCCTTGGTCAAAATATCTGCAACTTGTTGATTAGACGGAACAAAGGGAGTACATATAATTCCACCTTCTAGTTTCTCTTTGATGAAGTGCTTATCAATCTCAACATGTTTTGTCCTATCATGTAAGACCGGATTGTGTGCAATACTGATAGCAGCCTTGTTATCGCAGTATAGCTTCATCGGGAGACTTATTGGCCTTTTGAGTTCCTCTAAGACCCTTTGTAGCCAAAGAACCTCACATACTCCTTGAGCCATTGATCTAAACTCAGCTTCTGCACTGCTTCGAGCGACAACACTTTGCTTCTTGCTTCTCCATGTAACCAAGTTGCCCCAAAGAAACGTACAGTAGCCAGACGTAGACCGTCTATCAGTAACCGAGCCAGCCCAATCAGCATCGGTATACACCTCTATCCCTCTTTTATCGTTCTTCCTGAAGAACAAACCTTTCCCTGGGGAGCCTTTGAGGTAACGAAGAATACGGTACACAGCCTCTAGATGCTCTTCACATGGTGAGTGCATGAACTGACTAACCATGCTCACAGCGAAAGCAATGTCAGGGCGCGTATGAGACAAATAGATTAGTTTCCCAACTAACCTTTGGTATCTCCCTGGTTCGACTGGAACACCATCTTTAACATCTCCGAGCTTGGTACCCAGTTCTATGGGAGTATCTGATGGCTTACACCCACTCATCCCAGTTTCTGACAGCAGATCCAAAATATATTTCCGTTGTGATACGACAATACCACTTTTTGAACGGGCCACCTCCATTCCAAGGAAGTATCATAGGTCACCAAGATCCTTAATCTCAAATTCTCTAGCAAGATTTTGCTTTAGTCGATTCATTTCTTCAACATCATCCCCTGTCAAAATCATATCATCCACATAAACAATGAGAACAGAAAGTTCGTTTCTTGTGGACATCTTTGTGAAGAGAGTATGATCAGACTGCCCTTGATTATATCCTTGGCCCTTGAGGAACTTCGTTAATCTTTCGAACCACGCCCTAGGGGATTGTTTAAGGCCATACAAAGACCTCTTTAGCTTGCAGATTTTTGTCCCAAATTCCTCAGTAAAACCAGGTGGAGGTTCCATATATAATTCCTCTTCTAGGTTTCCATTCAAGAAGGCATTCTTCACATCTAACTGATTTAGAGGCCAGTCCAAATTAGCTGCAACTGATAAGAGAACCCGAACTGTATTTAATTTTGCCACTGGAGAAAATGTTTCGGAGTAGTCGACTCCATACGTTTGAGTGAAGCCTTTAGCCACCAGACGAGCCTTGTACCGTTCTACTGACCCATCGGAGTTATACTTCACAGTGAATACCCATTTACAACCAACAACTGTCTTTCCTTCTGGAAGCTTTACTTTCTCCCAAGTAGCATTCTTCTCCAGTGCTCTCATCTCCTCATACACCGCTTCTCTCCACTCCGGAACATTTAGAGCATCCTGAACATTGTTAGGAATAACCACATTCGACACACGAGAGATAAATGTAGAATAGGAGGGTGAGATATTTTTATATGACACAAAGTTCGAAATGGGATATTTGGGAGATTTCGTACACGCTCTGACTCCTTTTCTAAGAGCAATAGGAAGATCAAGTTGATCAGACCGGGTTGACTCGATATTAGCTTGAGAGTTACCTTCAGGTATCTCGGAAGAGTCATCGTGAGTATCATGATCCGCCTCCAGGTTGGATTCTTGGGGTTGCAGAGGGATGGTTTCTTTCCTTCCTTGTTCTGGATTTTTTCTAGAGTAAACAAGACCTTTATACCGTTTTGCACACATCTCTGGTCCATCGGTAGTCAGATTTTGGGATGACACTAACCTTGGTTGTTCACCATTACCAACACAAGTATCTTCAATATTTAATTCATTTGGTTTCCCAGATTGTGTGTTAAAATAATTAGGTACTTGTTCATACAAAACATCAACGACTGAATTATCAAAACCACAACCTCCATCTTCACTCGTGCTCTCCCCCTGAAGATGGGAGTTGTAATAGGATTTCCCCTCGAAGAAGGTCACATCCATAGAAATGTATAATTTCTTGGAAATCGGATCAAAACATTTATACCCTTTTTGATTTGTAGGATAGCCTACAAAAATACATTTGTGTGCCTTTGGATCAAGTTTAGAATTTGTGGGGTCATGATTATGAACAAAGGCAACACTTCCAAATATTTTTAAGGGAATATCCCCTAATAACCGAGTGTTGGGAAATAGATCAGAAAGCAATTTTATAGGGGCTTGAAATTTCAAAGTTCGTGTTGGAAGTCGATTAATAAGGTAAGTAGCAGTCAAAATAGCATCTCCCCAAAGGTATTTTGGAACTTTAGTTTGAAAAATTAAAGCACGAGCAACTTCAAGTAGATGTCTATTTTGTTGAGGAGTATAATTACAAGAACTTTGATGAATTATCCCATTTTTGAAGAAAAAATCCCCTAACATCTTATTAAAAAATTCCTTCCCATTATCACTCCGAAAAATTTGAATTTTGGTTTGAAACTGTGTGTGTATCATGGTGTAAAAGTTTTGAAACACACTCCCAACTTCTGATTTATCTTTTAAAAGAAAGACCCAACATACTCTAGTGTGGTCATCAATGAAAGTTACAAACCAACGTTTGCCAGACCAAGTGGACACTCTAGAGGGACCCCAAACATCACTGTGAATCAAGGTGAAGGGTTGTGATTTCTTATATGGTTGAGACGAAAAAACCGTGCGTTGATGTTTCGCTAATTCACAAGATTCACACCGAAATTTAAGCAAATTTTTATTCATTAATAACTTGGGAAACAAATGCTTTAAATACTGAAAGTTTGGATGTCCTAACCTATAATGCCATAACAAAATCTGACTATCACTAGAAACAGAAATAGAATTAAAACAAGTCTGCCGGTCTTGCCTTCCAGAGGTAGACCCATTATTGAAGAAGTAGAGACCCCCATCCTGTTTAGCAACCCCAATCATCTTCCCTGAATTTGAATCCTGAAATTCACAATGAGAAGACCAAAAGTTAACTTGACAATTGAGATCAAGAGCCAATTTGCTAACAGATATAAGATTATACGATAAATTAGGGACATGTAAGACATCTTTAAGAGTGAGAGATGGAGAGACGATTATGGTTCCTTTGCCGGCAACTGCAGCGAAAGAACCATCAGCAATTTTAACTTTTTGATTCCCTGCACACGGAGTATAAGACGAAAAGAATTCCGAGATACCAGTCATGTGATCAGTAGCCCCTGAATCTAATATCCAGTTGCTATGGGATTTGATGCAGGCAATTGTAGCTGTAAACGTATTACCTGACTGAGCTACGGAACATGATGAGCCAGAATTTCCTAAGGAATGAGATTGGACCATTTTACACAGATGCTCCATTTGTTTCTTTGTGAATGGAAGTGTTTCTGAGGAAGACTGCTGCTCTGAATCTGTAGTGATTGCTTGGAATGCTCGGGGTCCTCCCCTTTTTTTGTTATCCCGCTTCTTCCAATTTGCTGGTTTGCCATGAAGCTTCCAACAACTATCCTTAGTATGACCTGGCCACTGGCAATGATCACACCACAATCTTTGCTTTCCTCCCCGCTTATCACCATCTACTGCTTTATCAAGGACTATAAGTGCAGATCCTTCACTCTCTGCACGGGATTCACGATCGTCTCTCAACATCACAGATCGTCGAGCCTCTTCTCTCCGTACCTCTGAAAAAACCTCTCTGATAGTAGGCAAAGGTATCCTGCCTAAAATACGACCCCGAACTTCGTCTAGATCCTTGTTCAATCCAGCCAAGAAGACAAACACGCGACCTCGCTCAACCTTCTTCTTGTAACGAGCACTATCATTCGGGTTTTCCCACTCTTCAGTTTCAAACAAATCAAACTCTTGCCATATGGCCATCATGTCAAGGTAGTAAGCTGTAACCCCACGGTCCCCTTGTTGCATCTTCCACAACCGGTTGTTGAGTTCGAACATTTGAGAATAGTTGTCTAGGTCCGAGTACGTTTCCTTAACCGCGTGCCAGATATCTCGAGCAGTCGGCAGGAACATATAGGGTTTACCGAGTCCAGCCTCCATGGAATTGATCAACCACGAGGTAACCATCGAATTCTCCTCGCGCCACGATTTAAAGCCCGGGTCGTTAGATGGTGGTGGTACCACCTCACCATTCACATACCCTAATTTTCTTTTGCCATCAATAAACAGTCTCATTGATTGTGCCCATTCGAGGTAATTCCTGCCATTCAATTTGTGACTAATATTGGCCACAGGATTTTCACTCACCGAATACATAGTAGCAAATTGCGACATAGCATCTGTGACCGTAGAAGACGGGCTTGTGGTAGAACCACTAGATGAATCTGTGAGACCCGGACTACTAGCACCCACCATAGCAAGTTTATAGTTCATATGGAATAATGATCAAACTAACTGGACCAAAAAACAGGGACTGAATAGTATTGGACAGCACTGAATAACATGGAACAGTGGCAGATTAACTGGAACAATATCAAACCGGATCAAACGAACCAAACCTGGACCAGAATGAGGTGTGGAACTGTGAGACGAGGTGGTCTGGAAATTCCGGTGATGATCTGAGCATCCACGCGCGTTGGAAGTCGACGGCGCGTGAGATCCACGCGCGGGAAGGAGCGGCGCGTGTGAGCGCGTGTGTGGACGGTTGCCGGCACTGCTTTCGGGGTTCGACTCGTCTGGGGATTCCGACCTAGGCTGTGTGGTCGGTTTTAGGAAAACGTCACGGATTACGCAACCAATGACCAGGAAGGCAGTGGCGCTAGGGTTTTAGGCGGGGTTAGGTAATAGCGGCGGCTAGGGTTTTTTTTTTTTTTTGGATCCGTCCTAAGCTATAAGGAGTCTTAACCTCCTCTGATACCATATTAATTTAGAGAGAACAATAGTTCTTATTCCATTATTATAAAGATTGAATACTAGGACATTATATAGGGAATAACATCCTACCTTACCTAAAATACCTATCAAGGTGGGATTCTACCATAAACAAAATAACATAAATAAATAACTAATCTAAATAATATTAAATTATCAATAGTATCCCCACAAGGAAAGTTCAGAGCAATAATCAATTAAACATCTAACGAAGAATGTCAAGAAGGCAAGGATTTCTGTGTAAGGTAGGTTCCTCCTGTAGCGCTAATATTATTCTGGCAGTACGTCCTCCTTTTGTGTGTCTGTTTGGATTAGCTCAAAGGCAAATAACCAGAGAATATTACAAGTTACTAACTCTCTCTCTTCCTACAAAAATGGCATCAATAATTTGTGTGTCCCTCAAAAGCATTCTTAAAATCCAAAGGCAATAGCCTCCTCCACTTGAGGGAACTTATTTTTTATTTTTATTTTAAGCGGAATGGAATGGATAGTGCACTAAAGCTCTTTTCAAAGCTTCCTGAGTATAGAACTTAGCCAAGAAAACCATCACTTATTATGTAGAGCATTGAATTACCAAATTGAAAAGTATAAGTCTTGAATATTGTTATTAATTAGTGAGGTAACAATGCGGTAAAAACAGACAATATGCGCAAAGGAGAGAGATGCAAAACGACTTTCAATGTTTAGAGATAACCAGGCAGCTTGCACGGACTACTAGGGAATAGATTACCTGCACTTGCAACTGCATAAGACTTAACATAGTTGAAACTGAATCAGCGTGTTTTATGCAACAATAATGTGGTGACTTGTGGTTTCTGGTATAGTAACCACGAAAATTTGGATGTTAACACTAGCTTTGTGCCTTAGTTATGCATCTTGTATGTTGAGACTATAAATCCCACATCGGGGAAATCTTAGCCTTGCAAAGCAGTATGTAGGATAAAGGGCTACTCCACCCATTATCAATTAGTTTTACGTTGGATGCTCCAAACTCTAATATGGTATCAGAGGGAGAGGTGAACTATTCACCGTGTCAAGGCCCAACGACAACATAGACTCCACATCACCCTATATAAACAATCCACGTGTTAGGCTAAAAATTATGCCATACATGGCATGTGAGACACAAGCAAAATGTAAGGTAAAGGGCTACTCCTCCCATTGCCAATCAATTTTGGGTTGGATGTTTCGAACTCTAATATTGTATATATGTGTATTGACAGAAAAACAAGTAGACTAATACTCGTCTATTTGATCCATAGGCACATTTTAATTGCGGAAATTATCGCATGCCTCTGAGACACCTATCTCAGATCGTATTACCTTTGTCTAATACCTATACTATTACAAAGCGAGCACCCATCTTTTGAGTCGTTCTTATGGCTGTGTTAAGGATTTCCTGGGATAGAGGATGAAGTGCTTCTGCTGCTGTTTGTTCAATTGCTGGCTTCAACTTTTTGTCTGATCTGATTCCATCTTCTTTCCAAAGAAGGAAGGTGAGACAAAGCCAAAGATCGGGCACGGACACTTTTTTCTTAGGATAAGTTAGAAAATCCAAAATACAATAGGGACAACTGCTTCCGGCTGCTAGGAACAAGAAGAAGGTTAGTAGTTGATGCTGAAAAAGACCCAATTCAACAGCCTAATAATGAAGCTGTGTCATTTGTCGAAATGCCTATTTACCCTTGCAATATTCTTGTTCATTGTTAACCATGATATTCATTACGGTTCTTTCTCCTAACAGCTTAAGCTTTTGGGAGAGATGGTTTCTAACATGGTATCAGAGGTTGTATTTCTAGGAGGTCCAAGGTTCAAGCCTTGGCACCTCCATTCCCCATTTCTTAATCCGAAATTCGAAATTCGAAATTTGTTTGCTCTCCACGTGCGAGTATGGGGTTGCATTTGAGGGAGGGTGTTAACCATGATATTCATTACGGTTCTTTCTCCTAACAGCTTAAGCTTTTGGGAGAGATGGTTTCTAACATTCATAAAAAAATTGCTTGCAACAGGACTTGAACCCTTGCTTCTGTGCAAGTTAAAATAATTTAATTTTCAAACTACTATGACTTTTCATATCTGTTAGTTAATTTATTCAGATTAAATGTATACAAGTTGCAAATACATCATGTGTGCAAGTTAATCTAGTTGTGGAAATAAGCTAGGGACATGCCTTGGGGAACTATATTTTATAGATAACTTTATATCTCTATATCCCCTTGTAGGTCTGGGATTATACTGGGCTCGGATACACAAGATACAATGCACAAGATGTAGATAAAGACGTACTAGGGTAAGAATACACTTATCTTGGTTTCAATATTATTTACATCATACAATTATTGATGGCATATTATGCTTTGTTTGGACCTGTAATTCAGGTGCGTTGTGGAGAATAAGGTGCTTCATAGATCTCTGTTGTCATGCATGCAGGTACTTGAATTATGTTCACCGTTTTAAGTTTTTCCGGTAATCTTCCTTAATGCTTGCAAGTAGATGCTAAATTGAAAACTTAAATATTTGGGTTTCGCAAAGAAGAATTTCAGAATATGAAATTATACTGATAATTGTGTGATTACAAAGATTCCAAAAGTGGGTATAAATATGACATAAAATAAACCCTTCCCTCATAAATCATACTGCCACAAATAATAAAATCTTAACTTCAAAATTGTACATGTATCACACGTAGCAGTCTTTTTGAGGTTATGATTACACATTAAAGTATCCTACATACCCATCTTGTTAAACTGCTCGCAGTAATATTCATACTTTATTCCTAGTACTTCATAAGATGTTGGTAGAACCATGTATTAAACTGAAGTATTTATTACCTTTGGGCCCCTTGCTAAATTTTCTTGTGCTGCTGCTGCCCACCAGCACATGCTAAAAAATAAAATAAAATAAAGGACAATGAAGAATTAAAGACTATATAGTCACAGGGACGTTTGTGCATTTCTCAAGTTTTTCTTAGAATTGTGATTCTTCAGTGACGACTCTTGTCCCTTGAGACTACCAACTACTACAAGCTTCTTTTACTTTGTTCTTTAAATAATTGTTTTACTGCATCTGCTCCTGATGACTGTATAGACGCCACAATATCAATATTCCCTGGTCGAAATATTCAGTGAACTAAAATTTTCAATTCCTGGTTGACACATTGTGATGTGGGTGTATCTTGAATTTCATGTATATTGTGATTGATTGCAAAGTTGGGAAATGATAGGAAAAAACAACTTATTTTTGTGAAAACTTAGAAAATGGGACATATGGTTTGGTGAGATGTTCTGTTATATTTTCAGTTTTCCATGGAATTTATTCGTTGGGCGGTGGCTGGTGGGTTAGAAAATCTCCACTAAAATGAGTAGAAGATGGAGAGCATCAAACCAAATCACTCATCATGTTTACCATCTTTACTTTACAAAAAATTATTATTTCTCGATCATTTTCTACCTTTGCAATCAGATGGGCTCTTAGAATCTATTATACCAAATGGGGAGCAAGAAAGAGCTGGAGTGGGTACAGGAGATCGACCATTTTGTTAACATGCTTAGGTTGAGATTTGAGAGTGTCTCTATACTATATTATTAAGTGAGAGGAGCAGTTTTGATATTTACATGAAATTACAACATTACCCTTTCTAATTCGGAAAAATAAACAATAATTTTAACAGAATCTGGACCTTTGACCTCTACTTTAACAGAATAGTACTTAACGACTTGATCAAACACAATTATATTGCCTAAAAAGATTTTACGAACAATTTAATTACCAAGAAATACTGGGTACGATATTGTGCACGCATCTGAGTCTGCTACATGTTCTAATGTGTTTATATATAGCCTTGATAGTTTTCCTGCTAGCTCTTGAATAATATTGATCTCAAAACTTGTCATTTGGATTCCATCATGGCAATCTTGATACGTACGATTAAATGATTGAATATTGACAGAACACAGAGATGCAGAACAAAATCTACCCTTCCAGATTAGCTTCAATGACTTTGAGTCCTAGCTCTTCATCGGTGGCATTGAATGACACGTCATCACGGACCACTTTGCAGACTCGTGGAAATTTAGCGAAGCTGGAACTGAGTGATGGAAATCATTTGTATGCAAAGTTGGTGGTAATTACAATATTCTTGCCACTATAACTTCTTTGTATAAACTATAAAGAAGATGGAAAGGTTACCAGAAGCTATGAACTTATGAAATACTCCCTCCAGACTTAAATTGATGGTCCCGCTTCTCTTTTCGGGGCGTCTCATGTTGATAGTCCTATTTCAATTTTGGGACATAATCATTAATACCATGTATCACAATAGATGGATTCTTGACCATTGATCAAGTTGAAATTAGTGTTTCCTTAAAAAGTACCGAAGTCAAGGTGAGTATCTATTTGAGGTGGAGTATTTAGTTTTACGATATACTAACCTTTAAAACTGTTGTTTGCATCAAAGTTGATTTGACTTGGGTGATGTTTGTTTCTTCTCTGAGCCTGAAGTCTAAAGACTGAATCTATAAGTCTAAAATTTGAATCTGATATATATATATTTTTTATGCGAATGCGTGCAATATCTGAGTAGGCATTGAAAATATTACTCTGACCCCCCCCTCCCCCTCCCCTCTTTTAGCTTTTAAAATACGATCAACAGCGTTAGGTTGAGGGATAGTTCTGAGTTGATGCTATATAATTTGGATAGTGCTGGCTTGTAGGCTGAGTAGTGGTTTGGAAGTTTGTACCATTCCCTGTTGGATTTCCTCCTTTGGTTTTTTCTAGTGTTTTGCTCAGGCTAGGTCTTGTAATGCTGCAGATGCTGTAAATCTCAGTGGATGCCTTATCCTCTGTCATTTTGGCATCTTTTGCCTTGTACTTTGTTTGCTTTTTAATATTTATCAGTTTTGTTTCCTATCAAAAAAATAAAATAAAAGATAATGCGTTAGGTTGAGGGCAAAAAATGTATTATGCAACCATTCAGTCTTCATTAATCGCATTAAGAGGTAGGACAACCTCTGAATGAATCGAAGGTGTATAAGAATGAATCGAAGGTGTATAAGAGGTTATTTTTGAATTTACCAAACAAACACGTTAACTTACCTCTAAAGTAGGAATTTGAGCCCTTTAGACATCAGATGGTCAAAATAAATGGACCTTTAGTCCTTATTTTTACTTAATCCTTTGAGATATCCCTCATGCAGAGGCAAAGTCTAAGGATTAGAACAGCAGAGTCAAATCCAAATTTAACATTAAAACACGGGTGAAAGCGTAAAAATCCTTTTAACTATTGATTAATGTCGAGTTTGATGTTTTTATCACAGATTGGAGCTGATGGGTCCAAGTCACACGTTCGCGAACTAGCCAGAATTAAAACTACAGGATGGAAATACTCCCAAAATGCACTCATCTGTACTGTCCAACACAAAGGGGAAAACCCTTGTGCATGGCAACGTTTTCTACCTGCGGGCCCAATCGCACTTCTACCAATAGGTGACAACTTCAGCAACATTGTTTGGACTATGGATCCCAAAGATTCATCAAACCTCAAGTCGATGAACGAAGATGATTTTGTGAAAGCAGTAAACCATGCTTTGGATCACGGTTATGGTCCACATCCTCAATCAAAATTATTTGGCGGGGACGTATTTTCTTGGATCAAGGGAGATTATGGGGTTTCTTCATCAAAGGAGTCTTTTGAGGTTCCACCAAAAGTAGTGAAGTTGGGGTCGGAGAGAATGGCGTTTCCGTTGTCTTTAATGCATGCTAATAGTTATGCCTCGAAGCGTGTTGTTTTGGTTGGTGATGCGGCACACACTGTTCATCCTTTGGCTGGTCAAGGAGTTAATATGGGTTTTGGAGATGCATTCTCTCTTTCGAGAGTTATTGCTGATGGTATCGCAGTGGGATCTGACATTGGAGAGGTTCTCTCTCTCTCTCTCTCTCTCTCTCTCTCTCTCTAATTTGTTTGTCTTCGAACATCATACTGCATTTACTCTTTCTTTATTTTTTCAGATATCTCTGCTGAAGAATTACGAAGCAGATAGGAAAATGGCCAACGTTGCAATGATGGCAATACTGGATGGTTTCCAAAAGGCATACTCTGTTGATTTTGGTCCACTCAATGCGTTGAGAGCCGCTGCTTTCCATGGCGCTCAGTACATTGCGCCTCTTAAACGGAACATTATCTCGTATGCATCAGGTGAGCAGAGAATCCCACTTCTCTCATAGAGTTGAACTGTATAAAAAATTTATATATCAAATTATGTGTGCAGATTTATTGGTTTTGTTTATTTTTACATTCAATAAAATCCACAGAAAGTTGAATGTGACATTTTTTATTCCCACAGTTGAATTAGACCTCAAGGTGTCCAATATTGATCACGCCAACTCTCTTGAACACATTCAGAAATGGTGTGGAATACTAGCCATTGCAGTACAATAAATATGGTACAAAATAATTTTATGACAAAGGGATTTTATAACAAAATTTAGGTCAATCTACTTTTATAACAAAAGGATTTTCTGAGATTGCAGTGCAAACGCTTTCACTAAGTTGACCTATTCATTTTAAACTGAAAAGGTTGCGTGGCAATTAATAGAAAAAAAATATATAACAGTGTTTTATTGTTTGAGTTTTGGTTCATTTTTGTAATTTTATATTAGTAGATTCACACTAACAGTATTTTAGTTCGTGTGAAGAAATTGAATCTTAAGTTAAGAGGCTCAAACTTTAAATGTAAAATTTACTATTTTGAGATCCATGAACGAATCAAAACTAGAGCTAAATGGGCATTAAAAGTAAATTATGCGCCCAATAATTAGAACTATGGCAAATTCATTTGAGTTGAACGGTGTTAAGTTCAAGTCGGGCTCTCTAAATTGTGTCCAAACTTAATTTATTTGTTTCACAAATGAATTTCGAAGGAGTTTCCGCTCAAATGATAACAAGTAGAGCTCAAGTAAATTGGTTCTTTTTACAATAGTACATACAATACCTAATCAAGCACTGCTTCATATATCTCACTTGTAGTTTCAAGTATTGAAAAAATTAGTGAGTATATAATTTTTTGTATACAATTGGGAATACATGTATTAATAATGTGCGGATTAGGGCGTTAGCCACAGGTAAAATAAAAAACATAATAATGTGCGCTGAGTTTATAAATCAAAATACTTCATTAGCAATTATTTTTTTATTCTTTTACAGTAATTGTCACACTATTACATTTAATACAGGCACACTTTTATGCAGAAATAAATAAAACATTTATAATGACAAAAACAAACAAATAAATAAAAAGGGCAACCCCAAGAGTTTCATTTGATCCTCTTCTAATTTATTCGGTCACTAAACAAATTTACTAGATTGGTGTTCATTTCTAGTCAAGGGTGTTCCTTTCTAACGTGGTGGTGGAGTATTGCACTCCATACCACCTTGATTTGGAGTTCTGGTGCACCTATTTCCAGGTGGGGGTATGGGTCTCTTCTGCAAAGATTGCATCACCAGATTTTTTTTCTTCATTTCTGAACGGAGGATTCTAGTAGCTCCATTGGGTTCAACGCTTAACAAAAGAACTAATGATATAATAATGACTAAAACAATGTTTAGAGATCTCATAATTAATGAGAAATTAAGCAAATAATGGTGGTGGTGGTGGTGGTGGTTCAAAGTATTTTGTAATTGAGACAAATGGACTAAGGGGTGGGAATTAAATTAATGTGAGGGGATATGAATGAAAGTGTGATGATGATGGAATTAGTGTTGTGTAGAGGGGATATTTATATGCACCAAGTTATACAAATAAATGTAATTAGGAATTTTAATTTTTTTTTGAATTATTTGACCTGCTTAATTGAAGGGCTTATTGTTTTGACTTTTGGTGGGCTTAACTTGAAAGTCAAGGCCATCTTGTTTTTTCTTTAGTTTATTTACCATCTCCATAACGTTATTGACTCTTTGTTTTTTTTCTTACTGAAATTTTTCTGTCCTATGGAACTTAATTTTCTTTCTTAACCGAACATTTTTTTCCACTGAAACTTCTAAGAAAAAAAGAAAAAGAAAAAACAAATATACAACTGAATTCATCTCCATACTGTTATTCATGTCCTTTTTTGAGAGTAATATTTTGGACATGCGAAAATATTGCTTAGTTCTAACTGTTGCCACGTATTTTGTAGAGAAGAATGTGGGTGTTTGTACATATGATAGATTGATTTGCTAAATTTAGTAATAATTCTAACTAGATATAAATATTTGACATAAAAATTGACATATGAAATGTGACCATTATATATTGGTTTAAATAACTATGTCGCATTCTATTCTAACCGGTGAGTGATTGACATATTGATATGTCCCTTTTTTATGTCCAAATAAAATCACTTTTCAATTTAGTGCTTATTGAAATTTTCCATTCATTTCCAAAGAATTGAATTTGATTCTTCCTTACCGTCTCTCGCCCATGAAACCTTATCAATCAAACTCGACCGACCCACAACTTACTCTTAACATTGGAACGATTTTTTTATTTTTTTTTGACACAAGGTGTTCTCACAATGCATTAGATACGGAACTAATCTATACTCACAGTACGTGGGAACTTGCATTAGATATGGTGGTAATATATGTAGTGCTTCCAAAATAAACGTTAAAATGACTTGGATGTATATTCAATTGCTTATTAGTATTACGGATAAAGCGTTGAAAAATTAAACAAGTTCCATGATCGAGAACAAAATTTCAACTAAAAGAATTAAGTCTTTGAACATATAACGTATAGAAAATGGCACAGAAAAGAAAATGGCTTTGTGTTTCACATTAAACCTTAATATTCAATAGTCAAAATAGCTAAATACGTCCAAAAAAATAAAAATAAAATGAAATTAAAACCGTTGATGACTTGGTTGCATATATATATATATATATATATGTAAATAACCCTCTGTTGCTTTCTGGTTTACATGTTTATAAAGTTAATTGTTATAACTTACATATATGTCTGTTATTAATAGATATCCAGCTCCAATGACTTATGGAAGGTATTTTTTACATGGACCAATATGTGCGGATTGGTCCAAAAAGTAGCAAGTGCATTTCTTTCTTTTTCTTCTTCTTATGAAATTCCTCTCAAAGCAAAAGGCAATTCCAAAAACACCGATACACCTTTTCACACCGGAACTACATCCAATATTTTAATAAATCTTGGTTTTATTTCTTAATACCCAAATCACTTTCAAACCATGGTTTAAAACCCAAACCATGGGTTAGGATTTCATTCGGTTTCTCTCACTCTCCCTCTCTCTCTTAAAACCCAAATCACACTCAATCATGGCTTGAAAGTTTGGAAAGAAGAAATATCATATGTTAAGGTTCCTCTCTCTCTCTCTAGGTCTTGAAATTTGGTGTGGTAAGTTGCTTGATTTGGGTTTGAGTTTGCTGGATTGCGTGTGATGACAGTTCAATTTAGGTTTGATTAGGCAATTCGATTTGGTTAATTAGATGTGTGTGGTTGGGGGGGGGTGAGAAATTCGATCATTGAGTTTGGATAGAGAGACTGAAATTTTGCAAAGAGAGAGGAATGTAGGGAGAAACAAAGAGAGGAATGAAGAGAGAGAAACAACATTTTCGTAAGTTGAGAAAGAAGATGAAAGATGGAGGAAAGAAGAGAGAAGCATGAGCGTTTTTTTTGGAGAGAGGGATGCACTTGCCACTTTTTGGACCAATCTTCACGGATTGGTCCATGTAAGAAATGCACCGTATTAATATGTGCAAATTTTATAATGTAGCACTCACATTATTTTTACATGCGGCTATAAAAAGAACCAAAAAGCTCGAGCTCAGCTTGTGAACATTTGACTAAAAATTCATTCTGAATTTGAGACTCATTTGAAATGGGGGGATTTTGTAGTAAAACACTAAGCCTCGATTAAGAGCTCGTCAATGCTCATCTTGAGAGCTACAAGTCATATCTTGAACAAATTATGAACTAGAAATGTTTACGTATTATTGAGCCAGCTTGAACCGCTGTTTGCCCGCTCCACCTGTTTATGGCTATAATTACATGTGTGATGCGTGATGTCATATAATTTCTTTTTATAATATATATAGATTAATAGATATTATTAACGTGCGGTGCAATAAGTGGTTAAGTCAGGATTCAAATAGGGGGTGGGTTAAAGTTAGCATTATAATACATATGTTTCTGACACAGTTAAAACAATAACAAAATTAAATTAATAATAAGGTGATAAACGTATAATATTGTCATGCATAAGCTCTTTTCCGGAGCCGCTTGACACGTTTATTGTTCTAACTTTTCCGAATTATCCACTTATATTGAGATTAGTGCCTTAGTGAGTTTTGTATTTAACGTGGCCCAAGTTGGTGTATATTTTGTAGTATTCCATGTGTTTGTAAGATTGGGATACAATAACATGGCATAGACTGATCAAGAATAAGCTTGGAGGCTTGCAAAAGTGCTGAGTGAATAACTCCCAGAACCATGATTGATCATGGAACCAAATTTTTCTGGCAGTACACTTTCATGATCGAAAATGGCCTGGCGAGTGCACCAACTACCTGCTCCTTTCAGCCTGTTTTAAGGGATTATTGTCTCTAAATATTTTTCCTTGTATATTTTATTAGTTTTTTTACATTTTTGACTAGTTTTAGTTTAAGGATTAGAGCTAGATAATCTTATCTTGATTTTTAAACACACAAGTTCTAGAGAGAAGGGAGAGCTACAGTTTGTAACCTTTCCTCGTTTCTCTTGTAAGTTCTTGATTATAAGAGTGATTTCTTCATCTATAATATTTTTTTTGCATCTATTACGGAGTAGTCTTTTACTAATGTTACGGAGGTGAATCGCGATTTAATTTTCGGTGATTAATGGCTCAATCCATGTTTAAAGTTTGATAAATATTGGTGAATCCTTTTCTCCATTATATCTTCCATCTTACAACCTTTTTAGGTATTTTCATCTAAAGATTTGACTCCATATGCGTTGTATATTTAATTCTTGTTTGTTAATGATAATACAACATATTTATATGGTTCTCAAAAGCTTGTAATCCTTTTCCCCCATATATGGATTCCTTTTTCCTTTTTGTAAAGATTATGAAGAGTTCTTAAAAACTCCATAGATGGTTTATAAATTTGTTAATCTAATATTTGATTTTCTTAATGATATTTTCAGTGCTTCATACACTTTACGTGATATTTAGACTACTTATTGTCGTTCTTAAGCAATGATCGATTAGTTAATGAAATTATTCCACAAACTTTGTTCAGGTTCACTGTTTGGATTCACTTTTTAATTTTCATTCTTTAAATCATGAGATTTCATACACTTGCTTTATGTTAAATCTTTTTACGATGAGTTTGTCACACCTATCTCGGATTAGCTTCATCGGGAATGGGTTGCTTTGCTTTACACCCGTAGCTAAGAAGTAGGAATGATAATTTCGTCTTTAGTGGAATGTTGCTTGTCTCTTTCTTGATATAGCTTCAATCTGGGAATGAGTCGCCTAGTGTCGCACCCTTTACTGTTGAGAAATACACCAACATTCCCCATATTTCGAGAAACCTTGGGTTGAAATCTTTGTATGAGCTAGCTATCACCGTTTTTTAAATCGCAACTAGCTTCAATTTATTTTTTGAGTTTTGGTTCATTTTTGTAATTTTATATTAGTAGATTCACACTAATAGTATTTTATATTTCATTGTGAAGAAACTGAATTTGAAGCTAAGAGGCTCAAACTTTACAAGTAAAATTTACTATCTTGAGATCCATAAATGGATCAAAACTTAAACTAAATGGGCATTAAAAGTAAATTATAGGCTCAATAATTAGAACTATAGAAAATTCATTTGAGTTGACCGGTGTTGAGTTGAAGCCAGGCTCTTTAAAATGTGTCCAAACTTAATTTATTTGTTTCACGAACCAATTTAGAAGGAGTTTCCACTCAAATGATAACAACCAGAGCTCAAGTAAATTGGTTCTTTTTACAATAGTACATACAATACATAATCAAGCACTGTTTCATATATCTCACTCATAGTTTCAAGTATTGAAAAAATTACTGAGTTTATAATTTTTTGTATATAATTTGGAATATACGTATTAATAATGTGCGGATTAGGGTGTTAGCCACATGTAAAATTGAAAACATAATAATGTGCGCTGAATTTATAAATTAAAATACTTCATTAGCAGTTATTTTTTATTATTTTACAGTAATTGTCACACTATTACATTTAATAAAGCCACACTTTTATGCGGAAACAAATAAAACATTTATAATGACAAAAACAAACAAATAAATAAAAAGGGCAACCCCAAGAGTTTCATTTGATCCTCTTCTAATTTATTCGGTCGCTAAACAAATTTACTAGATTGGTCTTCATTTCTAGTTAAGGGTGTTCCTTTCTAACGGCGTGGTGGAGTATTGCACTCCATACCACCTTGATTTGGAGTTCTGGTGCACCTATTTCCAGGTGGGGGTATGGGTCTCTTCTGCAAAGATTGCATCACCAATTTTTTTTTCTTCATTTCTGAACGGAGGATTCTAGTAGCTCCATTGGGTTCAACACTTAACAAAAGAACTAATGATATAATAATGACTAAAACAATGTTTAGAGATCTCATAATTAATGACGATCTTAATTAATTATTGAGAAATTAAGAGAATAATTGTGGTGGTGGTTCAAGTATTTGGTAATTGAGACAAATGGAATAAGGGGTGGGAATTAATTTAATGTGAGAGGATATGAATGAAAGTGTGGTGATGATGGAATTAGTGTTGTGTAGAGGGGATATTTATATGAACCACGTTATACAAATAAAAGTAATTAAGAATTTTAATTTTTTTTAAATATTTGACCGGCTTAATTGAAGGGCTTATTGTTTTGACTTTTGTTTATTTACCATCTCCATAGCGTTATTGACTCTTTTTTCTTATTGAAATTTTGCTCTCCTATGGAACTTAATTTTGTTTGCTACTTGAACATTTTTGTCCACCTAAACTTCTAAGAAAAAAACAAAAAGAAAAAACAAATAGACAACTGAATTCATCTGCATACTGTTATTCATGTCCTTTTTTCAGAGTAATACTTTGGACATGTGAATAGATTTCTTAGTTCTAGCTGTAGCCACGTATTTTGCTGACAAGAATGTGGGTGCTTGTACATAGGATAGATTGATTAGCGGAATTTAGTAATAATTCTAAGTAGATATAAATATCTGACATAAAAATTGACATTTGAAATGTGACCATTATATACTGGTTTAATTAACTATGTCACTCTCTATTCTAATCGTTGAGTAATTGACATATTGATATGTATGCTTTTTATGTCCAAATAAAATCACTTTTTCATTTAGTGTTTATTGAAATTTTCTATTCATTTCCAAAGAATTGAATTTCATTCTTTCTTACTGTTTCTCGCCCATGAAATCTTTTCAATCAAACTTGACCGACCCACAAAATACTCTTAACATTGGAACGATTTTTTTTTTAATTATTTTTTAACTCAAGGTGTTCTCACGCTGCATTAGATACAGGACTAATCCATACTCACAGTACGTGAGAACTTGCATTAGATATGGGACTAATACATGTAGTGCTTCCAAAATAAACGTTAAAATGACTCGTGTATTCAATTGCTTATTATTATTATTATAGATGAAGCGTTGAAAAATTACACAAGTTCCATGGTCGAGAACAAAATTTCAACTAAAAGAATTCAATCTTTAAAAATATAACGTATAGAAAATGGCACAGAAAAGAAAATGGCCTTGTGTTCCAAGTTAAACCTTACTATATTCAATAGTCAAAATAGCCCTAAATACTTCCAATTTTTTTTTTAAAACCGTTGCAGATATATATATAAATAACCCTCTGTTGCTTTTCAGTTCACACGTTTATAAAGTTACGTGTTAATTATAACTTACATAAATCTGTTATTAATAGATGGCCAACTCCAAGGACTTATGGAGGGTATTTTTTACATGGACCAATATATGCGGATTGGTTCAAAAAGTAGCAAGTGCATTTCTCCTCCTCCTCCAACAAAGAAATTAAAGTGGCGATTACCAACCTAAGATTTAATTAGTTGAATATTGAATCACATAGCACAATTTGATGCATCTCAAATTCAGTGTTCCCAGCCTATCTACCTTCAAAATTCCTCTCAAAGCAAAAGGCAATTCCAAAAACACTGATACACATTTTCACCCCGGAACTACATCCAATATTTTAATAAATCTTGGTTTTATTTCTTAATACCCAAATCACTTTCAAACCATGGCTTAAAACCAAAACATGTGTTAAGATTTCATCTGGTTTCTCTCTCTCCCTCTCTCTCTTAAAACCCAAATCACACTCAATCATGGCTTGAAAGTTTGAAAAGAAGAAATATCATATGTTAAGGCTTCTCTCTATCTCTCTCTCTCTCGGTCTTGAAATTTGGTGCTGTAAGTGGCTTGATTTGGGTTTGATTTTGCTGGATTGAGTGTGTTGAGGCTTCAATTTGGGTTTGATATATTAGGCAATTCGATTTGGTTAATTAGATGTGTGTCGTTGGGGCTGAGAAATTCATTGAGTTTGGATAGATCAGAGATTGAGATTTTGCAAAGAGAGAGGAACGAAGGGAGAAACAGAGAGAGAATCAACATTTTCGTAAGTTAAGAGAGAAGATGAAAGATAGAGGAAAGAAGAGAGAGAAACACAAACTTTTTTTATGAAGAGAGAGGAATGCACTTGCCACTTTTTGGATCAATCTTCACGGATTGGTTTGTGTAAGAACTACACCATATTAATATGTGCATATAGTCCAAAATGTATAAACAAATTTTTTAACCACGCAGCACTCTCATTATTTTTATAACCGGTTGTAAAAAGAACCAAGAAACTCGAGCTTAGCTTGCAAACATTTAACTAAAAATTTATTCTGAATTTGAGTCTCAATTGAAATGGGGGGATTAATTTTGTAGTAATGAAAAGAGACTTAAACCTTCGGTTTTGATAAAAAAAAAAGGAAACAAAGAAAAATGCTAAGCCTGGGATACATTTTGAAACTTGACATGTTAATGAGATTGGCTAGATTAAGAGCTCGTCAATGCTCATCTTGAAAGCTACAAGTCATATTTGAACAAATTTATGAACTCGAAATGTTTACGTGTGTATTGAGCTAGCTTGAACCGCTGTTTGCCCGCTCCACCTGTTTACGGCTCTAATTACATGTGTGATGCGCGATGTCATATAATTTATTTTAATCATATATATAAATTAATAGATATTATTAACGCGGTGTAAGAAGTGGTGAAGTCGGGATTTGAACAGGGGTGGGTTAAAGTTAGCATTATAATACATATTTTCTCTGAAGCAATTAAGACAAGAAGAACAAAATTAAATTAATTATAGGGAAAATATTTTAACACAAACACAATTACATATTACAATTGAACAAAAACGTTAATTACAATTACATATTACAATACGAGATTTCATTTTTTGAAATTACTGCAAAACATTTTCATTCTCAATCTTCTTGAAAATGGCTTCTTCAATGTACATCACCAAACAATCATTCATAAATTCATCTCCCTTTTGATTATGTAGTGCATTCTTGATAATCTTCATCGCCAAAAATGCTCTCTCAATACATGCAGTTGCGATAGGTACTAGTAAAGCCAACTTCATAAAAAAAAATACAGTAATAGATAACCAATATGTTCACCGATCTTAACCATTTTTTGAACAACCTCACCAATTCCCATCAAATTAGAAAAGTTGTCATTAGAAAAGCTATCCATTCTAAGAACATCAAACATTCGTGTAATGGGTGGAGGATGTTTTCACATTAGTATTTTTTTGACTTTATTGCTTGGTTATTAGTATTTATGGTTTTTGTTTATAAATATTTACAGAATTCTTAAATTACTAAGATACCCTTTCTTATTCTAATTACGTAAAATTCACGCCTATTTTATCCATTATATGAAGGAACCCATCGTTGAGAAATAGAAAGCATTTTAGATTGCAGAGATACAAACGTACGACGAAAATAATAGAAGGGGAAATTAACAAAGGAAACTATTAAAAATAAGAGAAATCACTTGGCTCGATAAATGTCGCATTTTCTAGATAAGTATCAATGTTTGGATTGAATCATCATATTTTCCAAACTTGTGAGATGTGGATATTATTCAACTAAGTTGAATTGTACGTATTACCATTGCTTTTGGGTTTCTTCAAGATGATCTATTTATGTTTTGGAGTTTTATGATATTTTTTGTTGTGATTTATGTAAAATTTTTACAACTATTGCTTTGTCTGGTTATTTTTAGCTTACACTTAAAGGATTGAATCCAATAGTTACTGAATCTTAATGTTTTTGGAACTTGATTGAGCATTGCTTCTATGTATTTATGTATGCTCTGTTTTGTTTTGCAAAAAAAACTACAAAAGTAAAAGTGTAAAATTTTAAGCAGCTATTTCCTCTTTTTTTATATATATATATTTAATGAAACCTCTTAGACACCAAGGAGTGAGAAGTGCCGTAAAAACCTAAAGGAAGAAGATACAAAAGGAGGGAGATGACAGAAGGCCCATCTCCAAAGCCACTAAAAAACACCATGGAGATACAAATTGGAAGGTGTAAAGAGCCCACCCTCAAAGCAATTAGATAACATCATATAACCATATACAAATATGGAGAAATTGCACCATGGACTAAAAGGAAACACTCCGAGTCCATGCTGCAATTCAAAAAACAAAAACAAGTATAAAGCAGAAACTAGATATACAAAATAAACCTGAAAGCAGAAGGCTGATAGCAGCTCCGATCAAGGTTTGAATCTGTAGCAGGGGAGGTTGGCATAATCATGACTGAGATAATGGGAGAAACTGGCAGGGTAAGAATCCCACTGCTGAAGGCTATGGAATTGCATTCCCAATTTGGACAGCTTGGGGTCTGCAATAGCATTACCTTCCCTGTAAATGTGAGAAATATGTAAATGCATCCTATCCATTATCTTTTGGTAGTTCCTCCATCTATTGAGTAGGTACCAAAGAGGTTTATAGAGGGGGTTCTTCACACAATGAACCACAGCTAGAGAGTTAAGTTCAAACCAAATCTGAAGCCATTGTTTGTTCCAAGCTATGTCAATAGCTTGCATGAAGGCTGTAAGCTCAGTAATGAAAGTAGTGTGGCTGCCTATATCGAGGCAAAAATAGCTCTTGGAAAAGCCTCTGTAGGTTCTGAATATTCCTTCAATAGAGCAACTCCGGGGCTACCTAGGGCCATTCCATCAGTGTTACATTTAATCCAATGAAAGTGTGGAGGAGACCAATAAATTTTAGTGATGGAAGGAGAGGATCTGTGCACACCAAAAACATTCAGTATTTTGAGAATAAGAAGATCCGCTAGAGAATTATGCATGTGACCAGGCAGAAGAGGGCTTAATTTAGTCAACCAACCTTTAATGTAATGAAGGGTTCTGGAAGGAACAAGTTTAAGGTTTTGAAAAATGAGTTTGTTTCTAACCTTCCACAAAGAGTGTAAATAGATAAGGTAACAAGTGATGAGTAAATTTTTGTTTGGGAGCTGCCCTTAAAGTTTTTAACAAAGCTCCAAAGGGCTTTAACATTAGGAGGGATAGGAGTATGAATTTGGAAAGCATCCCTTGTCCAATTCCAAAGCATGTGAGCAAAAAGGCAGTTTAAGAAAATATGATCCACATTTTTTACAAAAGCTTTATAGATTTCACACATGGAAGCTAGAAAAAATCCTATTTTTTGTATGTTATCTTGTGTGGATATTCTATTGTGGAGAATTTTCCAAACAGTGCAGGAAATTCTAGGAGGGATGAAGCTGTGCCAAAGGTGATTAGAACAATCGGTATTAGGAGAAGAACTGTAGAAAAAATAGGCCTGCTTGAAATTAATAGCACCATCAACAGAATTAGGGCAAACACGTGAATCTGACTGAGAGTGATCAGTAAGAAGGGTGATTTGACTGATATAGATAAATTGGGTGGGAAACTGATGTTTAAACCAAATAGGAATGTTCCACTTGCCATTAAGAATGAGACTATAAACGGTGTTAGGTTTGTGCAAAAGAGCAGGAGGGCAACCTATAAGGGAGTCAGTCAACCATAAACTATTATAGATATTGGTAGAGAGATTATTACCAACAATCCATTGACCATGAGAGTGTATGTGAGACAAAGTAACCTTTAGACCACCCCAAATGGAGGAAACTTTATAGGTGAGAGACGTAGTCAAATAGGAGATATAGTATCTGCTAGTAACAAATTTACTCCAAAGAGAGTTATGACTGAGAATGCTCCACATATGCATGAGGAGAGCAGCCTGATTCATGGCAGCAATATTTTTTATGCCCAAACCTCCAGGCATTTTAGAATTGCAAACAGAAGGCCAAGCAATAGTCACCAGTTTATGTTTAAGAATATCCTTAGACCAGAGGAAATTTTTCATCAACCTTTGTATATGATATAACAGAAAAAGGCCATTTCTAGGAGTAGAATGAGTGGATAAGCATAGGATAAACCACAACTTTGATGAGATCACTTCTGCCAGCAAAAGAAAGTAATTTCCTATGCCAACCTTATAATTTAGATATGATTTTGTCAGTAATAGACTTTAAATGAATGCTCTTTGGCCTGCCTTTGAATATAGGAACACCCATGTAGGTGAAAGGTAAGCAACCTTCAGACATGCCCAGAATGGAAGTGATATCAACCATCATATGCTTGGTTCCTTTGCCCAAGTACACCTTGCTTTTAGAATAATTCATGATTTGACCTGAAGCATGACCATAATCCTGGAGAATTTTGAGCACCTTTTTGAGATTATTTTTATCACCCTTACAAAATAGAATAATATCATTAGCATACAATGAGTGGGAGGGCATAGTGGTGTGTCTTGGACCAGCCATGGGATGAAAAACACCAAAATTAGTAGCCATTGTGATAGACCTACTCAGCACTTCCTTAGCTAAGCAAAAAAGAATAGGACTCAAAGGATCACCTTGTCTAACTCCTCTTTTACAATTGAAATATCCACAAGGAGTACCATTGACGAGAATTGACATTTTTGCTGATTGAAGAATGGTGTGAATCCAACCAATGAACTTGTGATTGAACCCAAAACATTGAAGAACCTTGAGTAAGAAATTCCAATCCAAAGTATCAAAGGCTTTGGCTATGTCAATTTTTATGGCAACATTTCCGTCTTGGTTTTTCATGTCAAGTAACTTGAAGCACTTAGAAGTAATGCCAATGCAATGGTGTATGCTTCTACCTCTAATGAAACCATTTTGGTGAGGAGAAATGATACGAGGGACAATCAAAACAAGCCTATCACTGAGAATCTTAGAGATTATTTTGAAAATAAAGTTGGCTAAGGTAATAGGTCTATAGTTGGAGATGGAGTCTGCATTGGGGCATTTAGGAATGAGGGTTAGAAAATTAGAATTAAGGTCCAGAAGAATCCAGCTTTAAGTGAAGAATTGCTTGATGGCAGTACAAATATTCTCTTGAATAATAGGCCAACAAGTTTGGAAGAAAGTGCCACTAAAACCATCAGGGCGTGGGGCTGAGGAGGGGTCAAGGTTTAACACAGCCTTTTTTATTTCCTCATTAGTGGGAATAGCAGTTAGAGAATTATTGTCATGATAGGTAACTAGCTAAGGGATTACCGAGTCAGCCAAATCAAAGTTGGTAATGCTATTGTTAATGGAGTAAAGATGCTCATAGAAGCACAACACATGATTCCTTATATCCGTGGGATTTTTAAGAAGAACCCCATCATTGTACAAAACTTTTCTTGTCTAGTGAGAGCAACTTGCAACTCTAACTGAGAATTTTCCTCTTCTTTGTCCTTAGAAGGATAATGACCCAAAGTGTCAATAGATGATTGAATGGAAGCTAATTGATGTTTAGCTTTATCCACCAAAGAATGAATATTACCAAAAACTTTAAGGTTCCAATCTCTCAATTGAACTTTCAACC
Source organism: Lonicera japonica (assembly GCA_021464415.1). Taxonomy (NCBI): domain Eukaryota; kingdom Viridiplantae; phylum Streptophyta; class Magnoliopsida; order Dipsacales; family Caprifoliaceae; genus Lonicera; species Lonicera japonica. The sequence continues at coordinate 85,748 of JAKCWG010000181.1, forward strand.
TTTTAAGTTTGAGTTGAACCACAGTCATAGGGCATGAAGCATGAATGGGAGATTGCCAGGAAGGGTGGGAGGTCCAGGCAGAAAGGAATTTAAAAGGTTTTAGCCTAATTAAAGAGACATTAGATGACTTAAGAATGAGAGGGGTATGATCAGAGTTGCTCCTGTGAAGAGCCAGGCAAGAGACCGAGTCCCAGAAGTCAAACCATTAATGATTACAAAGAGACCTATCTAGCCTAGAATCTCTGTCAGGAAACCCTTTTTTGAACCAAGTGAACAAAGGACCAGTAGTGTTTAAATGCACCAGAGAACAAGTGTCATACCAAGCTTGAAAATCAGTACAGGATCTGGCAAGAGGAGGGAACCGACCTCTCTTTTCATGTCTACTAAGGATGCAGTTGAAGTCACCCATAATAAACCAAGGAAGGGGATGATTGGTAGCAAGGTTGGTTAATTCAAGCCAAAGATTTCTTCTAATAACATAATTGATGCTAGCATAAACTGAAGAAACTATCAAATTTCTTTTAGGAGAGGGACACACCATGGAGACCTATTGAGGAGAAGAAGACACAACTACCGGAGGGGTCATTTGTTTGGATTAAAGAATCCAAATTGAGGGAATACTATTGGGTTTGGAGTTGACAGTAAGGAGATTCATATATATGGAATGCCAGAAATGAGGGGATATCTGATCAAACTGGATTATAAGCTCATATATACAGATAAGGTCAGGGTGATGGGAATGATAGATATTTTTGAGTGTGTTTTGAGTATTGACATTGCCAATACCTTGAATATTCCTAGAAAGAATAATCATTGAGAGGGATGGCAAGAACTTTGGGATTTGATCCCTTTAACATCATCATCAGAAATTGAAGTATGATGTAATTTAAGCTGTCTATCCTTAATGGCAAAGTATTCATTGATAGCATAAGGGGAGAGGCCAGCACTGACTAGTTCTTTTGTTTTCTCTGCTCTTTTTTAGGCTAGTTTTTGGTTTTGCTTGTTAGAGAGTGTATGGATGACTGGCTAGTATTATGATTCATGGAGTTTTCTTATAGTTGGTTAGGGGGTGGGCTTGTGTCGCCCTGAATCCCGTTATGAGATTTTCACCTCTGGGACCCGGTTAATCACGGATGCCGAGCGCAACGGCGGGTTTAAAATATAAAAACCACAATTTTTAAAAACTTTTTTTATTTGAAAACACGATCCGAATAAAACCCCATATTATAAAATTTTGGCATGTGGAGTTCGTTTAAGTAATAAATCGTCCTATTATAGTTAGAGCCAAACACTTACAAATGCAACCACAATTTCAAATCCAACTCCACATATGTGAAAACCATTTACACAAACTTTCCAAAAACATTTGTTTACAATAAGTAAAATTTATGCACCAAATCCAAAGTTTATATACAATACAAAATTACCAAAACCAAAATGATAATAAAACATATATAGTCCTTTTCCTAAAGGACTAGACACGGTCCTGTGGACATCAGAGGCTTCTATAAACGTACGTCATGCGCCACCCGAGATGTTAAGCCTGCAAAACTGTTTATAAAAGGCGATGAGCCAAATTCGGGTTCAGTGGGAACTATATAAGTTGATATATGATAATACACATTACAAACACATACATGTGCATCTTTATATAGAAAATACTTTACTTTAACGCAATACTTAGAAATCGTGCAATGCAATGAAATCATATACGAGTGAATGCAAACCCCACTAGGATTCTTATCCTAGCCACTGGAAGCCATCTACCCAACTACATGATCTCTCCTCTAACCATTCCATAAGATAAACCTTAAGGAATTTTCACAACTTGAGGAGATCGCTAGTCTAAAGTCACCTCGTATCAAACTCTAGCTTCCTAAGGTTCGACAAGCTACGGATTATCCATTCTCGAGTGTAGCTCCGTACTCGTCTATGCTATCTGTCCTTATTCCGTAAGTCATAACTATTGGCCAAGTATTTATTGTTCCCTTTTAATTATAGTGCGTTATGGATTCCACACTTGGCTGTTTAGAAGGCTCTATCGTTGGCTTATTCTTCTAGCGCATATACCACGATATTTTCTTATATAGATATTACATTGGCTATAGTTGTCACTTTGATTATTAGTGCTTTATGTTCGTTATGATCCAGTCATCTATCTATACCATTAATCTGCACTCACGTGCTTGCTTATCGTATATAGGGCCGATGTTCATTTCTAGTTTCCACTTTAGGCATTAGTACATTATGAATGGCCATTGCTTTCCTATGTATTTTATTATATGCTAAATAAGTGTCCCCATTCATCTAACATCATACAAATCAAGTTCGAGGCATTATATAACAAATAACACAAATATGATAAAACAATGATAATAATGATAATAACATTCAACCACAACACAACATCAGTATCATATCTCCAGTATAATGCCTCAGTTTCGCCCCGCGGTAGTCTATGCCCAAAGCAACAGATCCCGAAGGCTCCGAGGCTCTTGTCCATGTCTCCCTCGAGTAGGGAGTGGCTCAGGGATTTGGTTCTCCAAGTAAATTATTCGGAGATAATCCCTCAAGTCATTTTCTCAGGAATGACATTCTAAATAGTTAACGAGGAGAACACCTCATACAAACCACATCAACACTTTGGAAGGAACTATACCAGGCGATACCCTAGCAGGGTGATAACCATTATTAGCCCAACTACTTTCCGGGAAACTCACCATTGGGTAAGTAGTGGCTCACGGGACTTACTCCGTTTGCCGGGGAAACTCATCGAACCCAGAACACATAGTCTTGTGGGAAGGCAAGATACCAAGAGTGGGCTCTCCTTTGTGGGCAACCATAACCACAGGTGGAGTCACCTACTTCGTTTTTTTCGTGCACCGTTTAGGGAATTTCACCTAGGGGCGGCAGTAGGCGGCCTATCTTCGAGCCATGTGGGCGCGATCCAGTGCGCAGTCCATCATATCCAGCCCATATGTGTGATTGCATCACAAGATCGTATCGTATCATCAATCACATCATCATTCATCACATCACACATAAGGAATCATCATAAATGTATGTACCATATCCAATCGCCCACTATTTATTAATTAGCATTATCATCATTAACATAAGTGTTGTCATCAATCTTATAATCCATATGTTCATCGTCTAGTCATTATTCATATAATATGGTTCATTATCTGTATCTCACATCTCATTATGTGTCAAGCGTGTATAATCGAGGTCATGTGATCCGCATTACGGTTCTCAAGTTATTCTACCCAACCATGTATTGGCTATTATGATTCTCGCTTAATCGGCACGTCTAAGGCACGCTTAGTTTCTTAGGTTATGGCCAAGGAGACCTACGCTTCACCAAATTGTGTTTACAGCTTCTCAAGAATGCATCTAGGTGATATTTTCCTTATTAGCATTAATAGAGGTCTATACAAGACACTACTCTCAAGAATTAGTGTATATCGCTCCCATCCAAGTTGGTTTTTAATGTAAATTCGAGGATAATATTCTACACTTGCAACTAAGGGCAAATTTGCATGTATCTACCTGTTTAAACCCACAACTAACCTTAATCCAAACATAAATCCCGAAATCCCCTCTAGCCCAGTTCATACCTTAAGTTACAAAGTGAGTGTGATGTGTATATGAGAGAATAAGGCTCATAGCATGGTAAGTAATGATGGTACATGATATATAAGTGATAATCTATCCATATGCATCAGTAATTGAACCTTAAATCAACCCAACCCACATGAGTATCCCAAACCTAAGGTTTTTATGAAAAATCCCCATTTTGAGTAGAAAACTCTAATGCAACAAAAATAATTTGAAATAAAGGGTTTAGTAATAGTGTTCCCACCTTAGAGTAGCTAGATCAAGAAATTTATGAAGCGTGGACGTCGTATCACCAAAATCCTAGCTCGCCTCCAAGCTCTAACAGGCGAAGACGAAGGTGGAAGACAATGAATAATGAAGGAGAAGGTGATTTGAAGCTCAAATCTTGGATAAGGAATGGGAGATGTGAATAATCTCTTGTATCTCTCTCTAGATCTCCCTCAAGTCATTTTCTCACTCCCCTGATAGTCAGTGCTAAAAAATGGGGGTGTAGGGGTGTTTGAATGAATAAAAATGGGTTAAATATGCTCAAAACCGACCTTCTGGTGAACCATGATCGATAGAGAACCAAAAAAATGTCCACACTTCACCAATAAATGACTTTCAAAGCCCTAAATGGACCTAGAAATGGCTGAATCTTAACTCGACCCAAACATGAAAGTTGTAAAGGGAAAATAAATGAAGACGTGGTCGTAAATGAGAAGTCATTTGAACATCGAATGAAAAAATTATGGGCTTCTCAAAGTTGGCAAAAAATGACGAATCACAAAAAGTCAAAATACACGATTTACACCTCGATTTTAATTCGAACCACTCGAATAACGTAACTTTTGCTCCGTTAAACTTAATATACGTGACATGACATGCTAAAAGTATTGGGTCAAGTACGAAGGGCTCAGAACCCAATGCTCATGTTCTAACGTTGATTAAGCCTTAACTGGGCTTAAGAGAAGGTCAACGCGAAAATAGGAACACGGGGTATTACAGGGCTGGTAATTCGGATTAGAATTTTGGGTGATGGGGGAGGAATCAGAGGAAACAACAACCACATTATCCTCAAACTGGGAAGAGGAGGATGCAAGAAAAGAAGACCCTCTGTCATGTTCAAGCATAATGCTTTCAAGGAGGGTTGGAGAGTGCATTGTAATTGGTGTTAGCCACAATTTTTTTCCAGTTATCAATTATAGCATCGTCCTCATCATCACCCCAAAATTTTCCTAACAGAGGAGCAAATCTATTATGTTGAGGGAGGAGAGAGGTTTAGGTTTTGCAAAAAGGCAAGAGGCAGCAGTGACTGTAGGATAAGGAATAAGGGTTTCTTTTTTGGGGGGAGATGGAACTAGGCATAAATGAGTCATTGCTATTCGATATAGAACATGGTATAGTTTCCAAAAAGGAGGGAGGATTGTCTGACAAAGCAAGGTTGTGTTTATAATAGGAAGAACTGGTAGCAAAGGTTGGAGTATCATGGCTGCATTCTGAGACATTGTGTTAAAACCTTGAATGGAAGCATCAGTGGGTGGAGGGTTGGGCACTATAGGTAGAGTGGTGGTGATTGTAGAAGTGATATTGGTGGTAGTTTGATTCAATTCCCGAGAGAGTGTGATAGGAGGAGGAGGAACTTCAGATTAACTACGAGAGGTGGAGTTGGCTACCATGGTGAAATTGGCATTGGAGGTGGTTATATGGATTCTCAAAGAGGAGGTTTGTTGAGGTGTACCATGGTTACTGGGCACTGAAGAAGGAGTAAAGGGTGTGTCACTATTAAGGGTGCTAGTCACATTGCTAATGGGGCTAACATTATTGGGAGTGACAGGTATAGCATCATCATAACCTTTGGCTTTATGGTTCTTCCTCCTATGCCCTTATTTGGCAAATAAATTGAGAGAATGTATCTGTTGTGCCTTCATTAGCACCCTACATTCAGCAACAAGATGACCAATTGTTGAACAATGAGAGCAAAAAGGTGGCAATTGCTAAAAAATGACAGGCAATTCTAAGCTTTTACCATTTCTCTCAACAAATAACCTTTGTGGTAAGTCTTGCTGTAGATCAACATCTATAAGCACTCTAGCAAAGTGACCAAATATTTTATTTATTGTGAAAAGATCTGCCTAAAGAGCAGTTCCAATACCACCAGCAAGGTAAAGCACCAGTTCCTCATCAAAATATTCAAAGGGAAGTTCATGAATTCTGGTCCACATATGAGCATTGTTTTGCTTCTGTTTGTTAGGAACAAAGTCAGGAACCCAATTAGAGAGCTTGATTATACCAAATTTTAATTTGGATTGTCCATAATGTCTGATCCTCACAGAATCTAATTTATCTTCAAAATGCAAAACAAAGTAATTCCTGCCAATGGGAGTGAGGGACCAGGTGTTCTTGATTTTCCTGATATTATTCAGAGATTCTTGCAACTCAGTAGCTTTAATGGGTGAAACACCTCTATAAAGAATAAGTATAGCAAGGAGATTATTTTTGCATTTCAAGAGGGCTTTCTGGTACATGGATTCCTCAAGTTTTATTGTAACTAGAGATCCATTTCTTTGGGCTATTGGGGCAACTGGCGTAATTGGAAGATCAATTTATTTAGTCGGAGTAAGTACACTAGCATAGGATCTAGGTATACTTTTTGAAAGGTTCGAGACAAGTTTGTTAGTTCTAGTGATGTCTGCTGTAGTTGTTGCTTATTCAGCAGAAAAGCCTGAGCATTGGAGGTAGTAAAAGGTAGAGCAGTCAAATTTGAACTGAGTGGAACACTGTTTTGACTGGTGACTAGAGTGGGGAGGTAGTTTGGCGACAAAACCACCAAAGAATCATCTTTAACTAGTATCACTGAACTACTTGCAGAATGCATATTAGTTGAATTTCTAGTGGGCTTTAAGTTGGATAATACCTTAGTACCAACATCAAAATTTTTATCAACAATTTCAAGTAAAAAAAGAACTGAAGAAAATAGCTTAGAGGCATTATCTTATAGGAGTTTGAGGATGGAAACTAGCTCCTTGTCTATGTTTACAAAACATTCATTATATTGCATAGATCCTTCACCGCCAGAGGTGTCATATGGCAATCAAGGTTGCAGCTTTTTTTTGGGGGGGGGGGGGATGGTTGCTGGGGGGGTTACAGTAGCTATATGGTACTGTGGAGATAGCTTAGACAACAAATGAAATGGAAGTTGTTGCTGTTGTGTTTGCTCAGCCATAATCCTTTGTTGGTTTTGGTTTTGTAAAGCAAGAAGGTGAGAAATCTCCTCTACAACAGGAAGGCTGGCTTGAGGTGTGAAGGGTATGTGTGTGTCTGCATACTAGATCAGGGAGGCAAGGGCCTGTGTAATGGAGCACAGAGGAGGCACGTGGGAATCAGTATTAGGGGTGGAGTAGGGGATGGGGGTACAGTGGAAGAAGCGGCAACGGAGGGGGAAAAAGTGGCCGATGGGTGGTGATTATCCGACGGAAGACTCATACTAGTTGTTCATTACGGTAATACTTGATATCTAGCAAAGACACTACGATTTAGTTCTCTCTCATTTTTTTTGCCACAATGCTTATATTTATATATTTGCTGTTTCCTTGTTCAGATTTTGACAAATTTAATAATTAAACATTAATTAGCATATTGTTGAACTAAATTGGGTTGAATTATTATTGCTTTTGTTTACTTTGTGGTGATCTATTTAGATTTTAGAGTATTATAATTTTTTAGTTGTGATTTGTGCAAAATTCTACAATTATTGCTTCATTTGGGTTTTAATTTTTATATATTTAAAGGATTAAATCCAATAGTGACTGGATCTCCATATTATTAAAACTTAATTTAGTGTTGCTTTTGTCTTTTTCTATATGCTATTTTTCATTGCTTTTGCGGAAAAACTGCAAAAATTACTTATGCATTTTTTCTTTTTGAAGTTTGGAATTTTAAGTACATATTTCCTTTTTATATATGTAATTTTTTTGTTTCTTTGTTTAGCTCTTGATAAATGGACAATTGTTGAACTAAATTGGGTTGTATTACAATTGCTTAATATTGTTTTCTTCATATTGTTGAACTAAATTGAATCCATCTTTGAAGTTGAAAAGAAATTCCTACTGATTAGATCTTCAAAGATGGAAATGTGGTTACAATTTATTACAGATTGATGGCTTTCCATGTTAACATACCATTTTGCGTATGTTGGCGGATGGAAATGTTTGATGCTGTGTAAAACTTGTTTAACATATTTAATCAATCATAACATTATTTTGGGTAGAAAATGGCTTATATGTGCAATGATTATGATATTTTGAGGATGACATGGCAACATATAAATGGAAATAGTGACAACAACAAAGATTATAAAGGTGGTTACTCCACCCTTGTTGAACGAGTTCTAGACTCTTGAGGGCTGAAGGTCAATTAAAACAGCGGAGTCAAATCCAAATTTTACATGAAACACGGGGGTGAAAGTCTAAAAATTCTTTAACTATTGATTAATGTCGATTTTAATGTTTTTATCAAAGGTTGGAGCCGAGGGGTCCAAGTCACACGTTCGGAAACTAGCCGGAATTAAAACTACAATATGGAAATACTCCTAAAATGCATTCATCTGTACTGTCCAACACAAAGAGGAAAACCCTTGTGCATGGCAACGTTTTCGACCTGCAGGCCCAATCGAACTTCTACCAACAAGTGAGAACTTCAGCAACATTGTTTGGACTATGGACCCCGGAGATTCAACAGACCTCAAATCAATGAACGAAGATGATTTGGTGAAAGCAATAAGCCATGCTTTGGATCACGGATACGGTATATTAACATGTATAAACGTACAAGGTAAGAATTGAGAGAGAAAATAATTAGATTAATTTATTGTATTGAATCATCTATACAAGCTAATACAAGCTCCCTTATATATAGACCGAAAAAAGCAACAAGACAAGCATGCCTTAATTCATGGCATAATTCTAGGAGTGGAAGAGAAAAGGCAAGAACATACCTATACATAATAATTATATACCTAACATATCTTTGACTAGAATATTAACATATTATAATACTCCCCCTCAAGTTGGCACACATGTATCAAACATGCCCAACTTGCTAATTAGCTTAGTGAATACTGTTCTTGTCACAACATTTGTGAGTATGTCAACTAACTGATCCTCAGAGCGTAGATGAGGAACATAAACAACTTTCCCTTTTAGCTTTTCTTTGATGAATAACCTGTTTACCTCAATATACTTTGTTCTATCATGTTGAATCGGATTATGTGCAATGTCGCATGCTGCCTTGCTATCACAACGTAGCATCATAGGTTATGTTAGAGGAAATCCTAGATCTGTCAGTAGCAGTCTTAACCACATTAACTCTTGAATGCCGACTGCTATTCCTCAATATTCTGCTTCTTACTCCTCCAAGTGGTTAAATGTTTTCCTACAAATGTGAAGTACCTTAATGTAGACCTTCTGTCACATATATTGCCCGCCCAATCAGCGTCAGTTTATCCTTTAACTTTTAAGAAATTCTCATCCCTTTTGAAAAGGATTCCTTTTTCGGGGGATACTTTAAGATAACTAATAATTTTATAATTGCCTGTATATACTTCTCCCTTGGATTTTGCATGAATTGACTGACAATACTCAATGCATATGATATATCAAGCCTTATATGTGCTAAATACATTAACTTTACCACCAATCTCTGATAGTGCCCTTTATCGATGGGCACTTGGTCTGTTTTGACTTCTAACTTCAGTCCTTCCTCCATTGGAGTTTCTGATGGTTGACAAGAAGACATCCCAGTTTCACGTAGTAAATCTAGGGCATATTTTCTCTGAGATAAAAAGATGCCTTTTGAAGATCTAGACACTTTAATACTCAGAAAAATACTTCAAGTCCCTGAGATCTTTCATCTCGAATTCCTGAGATAAGTATTTCTTCAATGCCCGTTGTTCGCACGGATCGTTTCTTGTGAGCACCATGTAATTTACATAGACGATAAGGACCATAATCTTCTCATGACCCTTTTTCAAAAATAAGGTATGATAAGAATTACCGACTGTATCCAAACTTTCGTATTGATCTCGTGAATCTCCCAAACTAAGCTCTGGGGGATTGTTTTAGTCCATACAAAGATTTTTTCAATTTACAGACTTTATTCTTATGTTCAACCGGGATCTTATATCTAAGTGGGAACCCCATATACACCTCCTCCTCTAATTCCCCATGTAGAAGGCACTTCTCACATCGAGTTGTTGTAAAACCAGCCCAAGTTTGCAGCTAATGAGAGTAACACCCGCACGGTATTGATCTTTGCCACGGGTGCAAATGTTTATAGATAATAAATTCCATGTGTCTGTGTGTAGCCTTTTGCAGCCAAACTCGCATTAAATCTTTCGATTGTTCTATCTGTTTTAAATTTAACAGTATACACCCACTTGCAATCCACCCTCCTCTTTCCTGCTGGTAATTCGATCAATTCTCATGTGTTATTTTTCAATAAGGACTTCATCTCCTCATCCATTACTAATTTTCATTTAAGATTACACAAGGCTTCCTGCACATTGTTAGAATAGATACATAAGATAATTGGTTCATAAAAAATTTGTTAGATGCAGTTAACTGATCATAAGACACATAGTTACTCATAAGATATTTGGCTTTACTAGTAAAGTTTGGATCATATGTGGGTTTAGGTACACCTCTATTTGTTCAGTTAGACAACCTTTTTCTAGTAATATAAGAAGATGATACCTGGGAGGCCTCAGTTTCAGGGATATCTGAAGTGGACAATTGGTTATTTGTGTCAGGCGGGGATGGTACAACTTCACTCGGTAAAGTTTTGCTGTTGCCATATCTGGGGATAATGTGATTTCGGTTATCTTTTGGTGTTTATTTTTTTGTTTGATTCGAAGTATAATCTCTGCTTCCTGTGTTGGATTCGAAGTCAAAGTTGGGACCACCTCTACTGTACTTATCTCTTCCTCATTGATATTTTCAAGTAACTGAACTTCCTTATAATGCTCCTCCTGAAGTTCAGTTTGCTGAAAGCACATAGTATCTTCATGAAATGTCATATTCAAGGTGACATATATTTTTTGTGTAAAAGGATGATAACACCAATATCCCTTCTGAGATAATGCATATCCTACAAAATATGAACTTGAGAGCGCGGGGTTCGAGCTTATTTTGTTGTTGCTTTGGTAAGTGGACAAATGTACACATCTAAACACCTGGGGGGTAAGATTTGACACGGTTAGAGCTAAGACAAATGTAGCTTGGACTTCGAAAGGTGTTTGAAAATCAAATATAGCTTAGGGGATACGGTTCACTAAATATGCAGCCGAGGATAGTGCTTCACCCCAATAAGAGGTTAGTGCTTTTGCGCTGATTAAGGATGCTCGAATTATTTCTAACAAATGGAGATTTTTGCGTTCGGCAACCTCATTTTGTTGAGGAGTATAAGGACATGTAGTTTGATGTATGATCCCATGGGATTTGAAGTATGCCTATAACTCGGTACCCATATATTCACTACCATTATCACTTCAGAGACTTTAATGGTCGTTTTATATTGTGTACTTATCTATTTATGGAATATCTTAAACAAACTACTAACTTCGCCCTTGGACTTCATAGGACATACACATATCATTCGAGTGCAATCATCGATAAACGTGACAAACCATCATATACCACTACGAGATAAAATGTGAGATGGACCACATACATCATAATGAATAAGCATAAAGGGGATTGAACTTTTATTCATTGAAGGTTTAATGGAAATAAGATGACTTTTAGCTAGTTGACAAATCTCAGAATGAAAAATGGAAGAGTAAACTTTATTAGATAAACGGGAAAATAGTTTCTTTAAGTAGCCGAATATGCGTGACCTAACTGATGGTGCCATAGCCCAAGATCTTCTTCCAAGTTACTAGTGTGGCATACCGATCTTGCTTTTCAATTACGAGACAAGTAGTAAAAACCTTCTCTTCTCGCCTAACGCCATAACCAATTGTCTACTTCATCTGTATATCCTTAAAAACACAATGAGAAGGCTAGAAGATAACAACATAATGTAAAGCATTGGTTATTTGGGTAACATATAATAAATTATAATATAAGGATGGTACTAATAGGACAAAGTTTAGGTTTAGGGTGTTTGATAGAGTGACTGATCCTTTTCCCAAAATGGGAATAGGGGCACCATTGGCTATGAAAACAAAAGTCTGAGATGATGGGGTAAGAGTAATAACTATTTTTGAATCAGACGTCATATGATCAATGGCACCAGAATCAATTGCCCATGTATTATAAAAACATAAACATAGTGTAAAGCCTTACCAGATGTATCTGTAGCGGTGAGTAATCGGAGGCCTATTTCTTACCTCCTTCTACAGTTGCCATATCTGGGGATGACGTGATTTCAGTTATCTCTGCTTCTGATACAATGTTAGGAACCATCTCTCCCAGAAGCATAAGTAGTTATGAGAAGGAAGCATAATGAATATCATGCTTAACACCCTCCCTCACGTGCGACCCCATATTCACACGTGGAGAACAGACAAATTTCGAATTTCGGATTAATAAATGGGGGATGGAGGTGCCAAGGCTTGAACCTTGGACGTCTTAGCAAACCAAGCTCTGATACCATGGTGTCCCGTTAGCCCACAGACAAAACAAGGTGGGTATTTAGAAGTCGAACCCTGAGGCATAGAGTGGGATTCATTTGTTAGGTTCCAAGAGTCGGTTCGTTTCTCTAAATTTCGCCAATTGGAAGCTTAATTATGGGCTACCATTGTGGTTGTATCTGTCTCAGTGATCATTATTAGGCGTCGAAGAGTTTCTCGTTGACCAGGGCATATACCTCCTCTAATTCAGGAAAATGATCTTTCTAGAAAATTTCACCCCAGATCTGTTCAAGTTTATTATCCAATCTGGCAAGAAAAATATGAACTCTCAAGCGTTGAATTGACTTCCTGCAGGACTCCACATCATTAGGGCTTTCCATAACTATCTTATCACGGTGATCCAATTCCCTGAATATCTCTGTCAGCTCCCCATAATACTTAGATAGTGATCGGCCGCCCTATTTAGCCGTGAAGGCTCGTTGGTTCAAAGAAAAAACTTGTAATTCATCAGCTTCGTCATAGAATGCCATAAACAGTGATTTCCAGATTTCATGTGCTGTTGGAATACGAATGTACCATTTCATGATTTCTAGTTTCATAGACGTTATGAGCCAGAGTTTCACTCATTGATTATCAGGGTACCACTTATTAAATTCTGGTGTTCCTTCTATTGGAATTGGGGAAGAAGCCTTAATGAATGCGAATTTCTGTTTCTCTGCAATATGAATTTCCATTAGTTGAGACCATATATCATAGTTGGTTTCATCGAGTAGAATGTCAATATTGAATGAGCAGCCCTCAGTCTGAATAATGAGAGGGGAATCCTTTGTTGATGATCTAGTCATGTTTGTGGGGTCGAGAGCCATTGGAAAGTTGTAATACTCGAAGATTGAGAGAGAATTTGGAAATTCTGAGGTTGTGGTTGCATTCAGAAAGTAGAAAAATGGCAGGAACCGGTCTGGTCTTGTCAAGAAACTGGTAAGAAAAAGGAAAACTGGTCAAAAAATCTTGTGGGAAAAAAAGGCTAGGAACTACTGCTAACGGTTGACTAACGGTGTCAGAGGGTTGACTAACGGTGTCAGCTAACGGCGTTAGTTGCCTCAGCTAACTGCGTCTGGTAACGGTCAACGGTCAACGCTGACGTGGCAATGATGTGGTGCTGACGTGGCACTTGCATGGTTGTGACACGTCAGTGATGTGGGGTTACATGGCGGTGACGTGTGAGTGATGTTGCGCTTATGTGGAAGTTGCAAGTTTTTGTTATTCTAGGGCAATAGAAAAAAAGCTATGCTTTTGCTAAAATTCAAACCTTGCACCAGACTGTGGTTACCTAATGTTCTAGTCAGTTAGGCTGAATGCTTCAATGATAATTATTTGGACGTGGTTGTATTTGAACAGGTTTGCTGCGTAAGGTATGATTTGACTGGTGTTTGATTTCTCTGATAATAATGTTGGGCTTGGTGTCTGGTGGCGAGGTTGTGGTGGCTGGGCTAATGCTTTCACTCTGATACCATATTAACATGTATAAACATACAAGATAAGAATTAAGAGAGAAATGAATTACATTTATTTGTTGTATTGAATCATCTATACAAGCTAATACAAGCTCCCTTATATAGGGATGGAAAAAAGCAACAAAACAAGCATGCCTTAATTCATGGCATAATTCTAGGAGTGGAAGAAAAAAAGGCAAGAACATACCTATACATAATAATTCAATACCTAAAATATCTTTGTCTAGAATATTAACATATTCTAATACGGTCACATCCACAATCGAAATTATTTAGTGGGGACGTATTTTCTTGGATCAAGGGATGATGAAGCAAAGGAGTCTTTTGAGGTTCCACCAAAAGTAGCGAAGGTGGGGGTTGGAGAGAATGGTATTTCCGTTGTCTTTAATGCATGCTAATAGTTATGTGTCAAAGCGTGTTGTTTTGGTTGGTGTGATGTGGCACACACTGTTCATACTTTTGGCTGGGTCAGGGAGTTAATATGGTTTTGGAGATGCTTCTCTCTTT